>VWYH01006495.1:660567-708637 GCA_013399365.1 Pampusana beccarii
GGAAAGGAAAGGAAAGGAAAGGAAAGGAAAGGAAAGGAAAGGAAAGGAAAGGAAAGGAAAGGAAAGGAAAGGAAAGGAAAGGGAAAAATCTAAAAGTCAGACGGTTAGAGATTTTATACAGGAGAGTCTGTGATATATACTTCTACATGAATCATGAAGAGCAAAGATGAAAACAAAAATGAAAAACAAGTTAATGAAACATTTTGATTACTGTGACTAAAAGTCTGAATCACTACTTGCTTTTTTCTAAATCGATTCACCCACTTTAGCTGAAACTGGCAGAATAAAAAGAAAAAAAAATCACTGTTGTAAATGTCAGAAAAAAAACGGAGAAAATATTAAAAAGGAAATAAGTCATGAAAGGAATAATGACCATTCCTGCATACATTCAGAAATCACCAAGGACAAACAAAACACTAGCATTAAACTATACTACTTTACCTTTCTCATTAAGGTATCCTTAACAGGGTGGCAACTGGTGGTTAGCTTAAGACAAGCAACACCACTGATGCAGACTTAATTTTGCCTTGATTTTAGGTTTTCATCCCACCATTTTCTTTCCTAGGTATTTCAAACAGGTTTCCCTTCCACAGAATTGCACAGAGTTATTATTTTCCTTGTTATTTTTTTCTATTTGTCCTACTCAGTCACAAAACAAGCAAATGAGGCTCAACTCTAGAGGAAACTCACATTACCTTTAGCTGCCTGACCACAATTCCAGCTTAACCGTCAAGATTATCCTTAATTTTTTTACCGATGCAAGGTTCCATCAGTGAATAGTCAGGCACCACAGACCCTCATTCTTCCTTGTCTGCTCCGTACTTTGCCACACAGGGAGAATCAGTATCAAAATGGGGAATGACCAGAGGAATATCCTCCTGTATAATCTCTTCCAGTATTTCTTAAAACAACATATAGCTAATCTAGCCTACCACAATAATTCCTAAATAGGTCACAGCATTTTAGAAGCGAACGCAGTTTTGCAGAACACAAGGTCTTTCCATTTGTTTGTGGTGGGACAAGGTACTTTCCTGAGCCCATGGATAGTCCGACTGGGTCATCCCGTTATTGCCGTATTGTCATGCAATAACCTACCCCCATTTACACCAGGGTGCCATAAATCAGGCCCCACATCCAGGGAGGCTGTAAAACTGTCAGTGGCAGATAGCCTGCATCCAGCTACGGCCTAGTGAGAGTGGTCTGAAAAAACTAACAGCAGGAAACTTTATCGCTAAAATCTGCTATACGCAAGGCGAGCCCAACGTTTCCAATACAAGGGGCTGACGTTTACTGGGGACCCGGGAGGATGCTCAGGTGTAAACTTTCCACTTCAGAGGCCTCACTCGGTGTTCACTTTTATCAGCTCCAGTGCAATATTTTCAAAACCTCCCCCTGGGTGATGTCCTTCAAGCCTTTTCTAGGTATCCAGTCCCAAATTCAATTTTCCTCCTTTTATGCTCCTGATTCTTCAAAGATCATTCCAGAAACCTGATTTGATTAGAAGTCTCTTTTAACGTAAGCAATTCATCTTCACACGCGCGGAGCTGTTGATTCACCTTTTCTTTAATTTCATTTTGCCTGGCTTTCATTTGAGCTATCTCAATTTTAACCTCTGTAAAAGCTCCATCTACCTTGTTTACTGTTTCTTTGATTTGAAAGATCTCCTCCATTAAGTCCTAAAGCGACAACTCCATGGCCATTTTTGGCTCCAGCTGTTTGTCAGCAGAGGTCAGCCACCGCCTCAGTCTTTTATTTGTCTGGAGTAACATTCAAATTGTTTTCACAGCAACTGTTTTCTTCCCATTTCCTGCCACCGCTGCTCGAAGATAATAATGAATTACCTCATTTCTAAAGAGGGTTTCATCTCTTTACTTCATTATCAAGGCCAGGTAGCAAGACCATTTCAGAGGTTGTACCCTGCACAAACTTCCTTGAGTCTTGCTTGAGGATTAATAGTGCAGGAACACTTAAAAGCTATTTTGTACATGCATAGAGCATCCTGCAGGAGAGAACTTGAGGCTGGTCAGAAAATCCTCCTTCTTAAAATCCTACTAGTCAGATAAGTATTAGACCTTACAAACAAGAAGACTGGTGGCAAAAATACCGCATTAAAAACTTAAGACATGAAAACAAGTTGTTGGTTTTTTGTTCGGTTTGTTTTGTTTTCCCTCCTCCTTTTTTCCAGCTCCGGTTAGCAGGATCAGCTCCTCAGCCCTACAGGAAGCCTGGGCAGATCTGGAAATAGAAGGTTTCCTGCCTTGATATGTAGTTGCCAGACTATCTTCTCTCCTCCGAACGCACATGAAATGTGCTCAAAGGAAAGCAGCCAACAGGCAGAACTGATGGAAGAGTAGGTTTAGATCGGAAAAGGGCCTTTCTCAAACAAACCTTTACACTTTCATCTATTATTTGATGTATCGGTCAATAAGGAAGATACGAAAACTCAAGATGTGCAAATAGGTGGGGGGTTTGTTTGTTTGTTTGTTTTAAAGGACCCTTTACTTTCAATCATATTGCAGCTGTACAAAACCCACCTGAAAATTAGCATACTGTAGGACAATACTTTAGATTAAAAATCTAGATTTTATTTATAATGAATCAGATACAAAAAGTATCACATTGCGATTTACGCACTGCCACACCTAAAAAAAATATGCAGACCATCAATTATTGAAGCTCATATCATTTAGGATGGGATTCACTCAAGTCAGCCCTAGCAAACTATGAGTTAGTCAAAAAGTGTGGGCTCCCTCCCGAGCCAACACAGCCGGCCTGCCCTTCCAGGGGAAACGTACCTCACCTTTATTGGACACTTTTCTTTAGATGAGATGACTTCTTCTCTATGGGCTCCTTCGCTTCCATGACTGAGCTGAAAGGCTGGACAACTAGCATTCATATGATGCTTAATTTTTAGACAGCTAATTTGAAGTGAAAAGGAATCCCACTGTTGCACACGTTTTTTTTTTTCCAAGTGGATTCATTTGTAGTTTTAACGTTAAATTTCTGCTACATTAAGGGGTGAAGCTGTGTTTTGATAGAAGATATTTTCCTAACACTACAAAATCTTTACCACATAAAAAAAATCGTTTCAGTACTACCTATAAATTACATTGACATGCAACACACTAGTAAAATTATTGGAACTTTCTTACAACACAAACCTGTGACTCTTACAAAACAGAAATCCAAAGTTAGATTTCTAACCTACTAAAGGACACCTAACTATACAGATTTTAAAATACTTAAGTGATTTACAAATCTACACAGAAGTATCCTGACAGACATTTCAGATTCCTGACCTTTCACTTACCAGAGGCAAATATTCGCAGAGAGAAGATGGGTTATCAGATTGTTTCATATATAAACTCGGGCCAGTTTCTGTGTAAGAATGCTAATGAAAACCCAAATTTGCCTCTTTCCATCACAAACAAGCATTTTAAGAGTAAAGCCTCTTACCAGAAAGAATATCTTGATGTAAAGTCTTAACACATACTCTTAATCAGAGGACTATAAATTCTTTCAGTAGTAATTACAAATCTCTAAACTGGGAAGGGAGTGGGAAAAAAAAAAAACAACCAACCAACCAAAAACAACCACAAAGGCACATAAAAAAGACTCACAATTTTTATTTTAGAGATTTAATCTATAAATAAACAAGGAAACAAAGAAATTTTAATACTTTCTTCTTGCATTAAAAAAAAATAAATAAACAAACAGCTTTTATCTATCCTGGTGAAACCTATTTGGCAAGTCATAAAAAATAAGACAAGCCAGCTGGGTCTTGAGTCCCATTCTCACTGGGGCCCCTTTTCATTGCCAGAACAGTGTAAAGCTGCCTCTGTGTAAAAGAAACGAAGCCCAGATGAACACAGAGCAGAGCACAGTGATTCTACAGTCGTAGCTATTAGGAGAAATCCAGAACAGGATGTAGGAAAATCGTACAAGCTCAATCTAAAGAGACAGAGGCCACATCTGGACAGAAGATTAAATGCAAGTGTGCTATACATACACAGGACAGAAAAATAAAATTACTTGGACCTAAACTGAGACATATAACAGTGATGACACAAAGAATAAACAGCAGCACTATGAGCTATGTTTTCTTACCAAGCAAGGAATGAAACTTTATGAAAAATTATTATTTAAGATTATCATAATGCTGGGATACAAACCCAGTACATTTACAGACTGGTATTTCTAATCTTTACTTACTGTCTGCAATAGTGATTGTATAAAACAAACCACTAAAAATTCCTAGCCAAGTAAAAAGCCTGATAATTTAACTTCCTGGCTTGGCTTCCAAAGACTAATGCAAAGTTTAGTAGCTGCACAGTCGAATAAATCTTTTGACTACAGCTTTTTTTTTTTTTGATAAAACGGTAGATACGGTATTTTCTATATTATATACCAGAACTACAGTCACAACCCAAGAATGTAGATCTTTCACCCATTCATTACAGAAAATATTGCTTGAGGGAAACTGCTTTAAACTGATTTATGTGGTAGACACAGAAAGACAACCCAGTCAAATTGGACAATGTGGCAGATGGTAATGGATTTATGCATATTTATGTAGCATGTATTTACTTGTCGACTTTGTTATCCATCTTTTGCCCCTTCCAAAAGTAGATGGCAATTTATAACAACTGTGATGCTGTGACTGGCTGACACTCCCTTCACAGCCCTTTCCTCTGGACAGGCTAAAAAGCAGCATGCTTTGTGCTGCTATTTTAATTGTTTTACAGTTTTATTACAAAACATCCTGTCTGTTATACTTGCTTCCTGAGGCTATCATAACAATGTTAGTTGCTGCTGCTTAAATCTGCCTTGGGGTATCTGTTTTTACAGTTACAATTAAAGTCAGTAAGTAGTTCATCAACATGTTAACATTAATTTGTCTTTTTAATTTATTTGACCTTTTAAACTAAACAGGTAACCTACTGAGGTAAGGGATGCACAAGGTTCAGTCACTACCATGCGTTTTTCACCATAACATGCTTTCTGGTTCTCCTCCACCAGAACATTCAACTGTTCAGCTGCAAGTGCTTTTATTTATTCTAAATTACTTCAGAAAAGGCAAAATATAGTCACATTGTGCTTAATATGCATATCTTTTACGTAACATTAATGCATATACCACCACTCTAGTCTTTAAAATTCATAACTGACTAAGAGCAATCTGAGAACAGTTTCTAAAACCTTGATGCACTAAACCAGCTATACACTTACACATCCTTACATTACTGGGGAGTGTTTAGAGAACACATCAGAACTGATGCCAAAGCAAAGACCATAAGGATCCAAACAACCAGAAAACAAACTGCTTCAGGTTTGATACCATTTTCTTATGCAGACACAGTAAATGTAAAAAAAAGGGGTTATCAAAAACTTCTGACACCCTTGCTACTGATTTAAAAATGCAGCCCTATATCCACTGTGTGCATTCCACTGATCTACAGAAACTGATAAAGAAATACCTAGACATTAACATAATTTGTAAACATAAATATGTCAATACACAAACAAATAAATGTTATAAATAAATGCAGTTTTATATTGATGACCTACCAATTTAAAGTATATTTAAATAAGCCTGCAGGGAGACTCTCCAGGCAGGGTTTTTGGAATACCTTGACTAAATCACTTTTAAGCTAAGATAAGCTGGCACGGCTTCCCCATATTCTTGGTAAACACGTCCCTTGTCTGTGGGCATCGGGAACTCCTGAGTTTGTCTGAAACTCTGCTCAGAGGAGAGGGGTAGCGCCCACCTTGAGAGCACTCCCTGGCAAATCAGAGATGGGGGGGTGCTGAGGAAAAACTCATCAAATGGTCATTTACTGTTAGAGCCATGCAGGCTCCAGCCAGAAGCAGCAGAGAAGAGAGAGAGAGGGAGGGAAGCTTGGTGGGAAAAAAAGCTAAAAAGCAGAAGAGAATAAATGAAAACAGGCACTACCATCTAATAAAAAAATAAATCCTCATTAAAAAAAATAAATAAAAAAGAGAGAAAAGTATTCATTCACCGTCTCCTGGGTGATTAAAGCGTTTGACTCCTTTTCTCACAAACCTCCCCCTAAAACACTAAATTTATACAGTCCCAAAATATAAATGTAACTACTCCTGCAGTCTCAAAATTACATTCGGTCATTTGAAGGCAACCATGAGGCCGATGTGGCCCCTGGCAAAAATGACCTTGACACCCCTACCCTATGACGACCAAATCTTTAAACTGTTACTGCCATCTTCCTCCCAAGCTCCCAAACCCCTCTGAGCTGCAGAAGCCCTTTCCCAGCTGTGCTTCCCAAGCCTCTACAACTTCCAGCCTTCGACTTTCTGTATTGCACTCATCAACAATTAACACGAGTATCTGCACCAAAAAGACAACTTTGCAGAAAAAAAATAGCTTATTTCTGGATGTGGGAAAAAAAGAAGTCAAAAAGGGATATTTTTCAACAAATTTAATTCTGGTGTTGGCAATAAAAACCAATGTAGCATCTATTTGGTTTGATTTTAGCATCTGATAGTGCATACTCTCCTTATAGGTATACAGCGCAATTAAAACAAAAAAACCCCACCGAATAAAAAAAATCCCCAACCCAGACCAGTTCCATATCTTTCTGTTTTCCCTATGCTGCCAGCAGAACGTCCAAGCCACCATGGGATTTAGTGCAGTGAGCTGTGGAAATAAGAAATCAGGCTGTGCCTCACCTTAGCACTCAGGCCACACAATATGAAGAAAAATGCTATGGCTGGAAGTGGTCGTCGGTCAATTACTCACCCTTTAAAATCCTATTATCTTCCAATTCTGCCAAGGAAAAAAAGGCACTGCTGAACACAGAAAGGCAGAACAAACACTATCTTTTTAACCAAATGTGTCCAAAAGAGGTTGTCTCTCCATATGCTGCCAGTCACCCAGCTGAAAGGCTTGGTTCTGACTGGGTGGCTCACAGCACCCAGCGAAGTTAATGGTATTTTAAGGAGAGACGTGTATGTGGCAATATATGACTTCAGGCTGTTTAGCACGTTGTGGTTACAGAATAAGCATCAGAGACAAGTTCTAGATAAAGCAGATAAAAGGAATGCAAAACCTAGCCAAAAGAAAGAGTAATGCCTGCCAGGTAAAATTCAAAACTACGTGTCAAGAAGAATATTCTATAATGAAGCAGCAAGACAGATTCACAATATATTTCTAGCAGGGTGTAAGATCAGTGCTCCTGCCATTACAGAAACCTGCTTGAGTGCACCCGCATTCATGTACACCTTTCACATGGCTGAGGACATAAATTATAACAGAGCAAGAATTTATCAGATGCCATTCTGTGCCAGAGCAGGATGAAAAGAAGAAAGCTCTGCTCTGCCTTAAAACCCGATAGATCTCTTTGTAAGCTGACCACTAATAACTATATTTATCCCACAGTCTAGACTCGAAAGATCTTAGAAACATCTCTCCCTGTCCCCACATCTACATCCCCACAAGAAAATAATTTTAACATAATTAAAACGGGGCCGCTGCAGAAGGACTGAATTTTCCGCTGCCCTGAGGAGATGAGACGGCATCACGTATAACCTGAAGGCAAGAGAAGGCAACACGGGACCCCGCACAGCTCCCCAGGGCTCGCCACTCCGCAGGACCACAAGAGAAGGAAAACCGCTGTGAAATGTGTGGGGATGCAGCTCCTCTTCCCCGGCAATATCAGCGTGAGGGATTATTTCCCAGGAACAGAAGCCCTCTGCTGGTCAAGACTTTTTATAAGATGATTTACAGCGAATAAATGCACATGGGTTTTAATTTATCACTGGGTTTCCTACACCCAAGTAGAACCACGAGTGAGAAATGCAAGAACACATTTCACATTGCTTACGAGGAAAAATCAGCTAAACAGATTACAGTCATCTAATCTGCTTTTAAAAAAAAATTATTTACTGGGTGACTTCTGTTTTGTTATTTCAAAGAGTGCTGTCCACTCCACAGATAAAGATGTAATCACTGTTTAAAAGTGGTCATGACTTAAACAATCCTGACCTCACATATACAGTAGATACCTCTTTCACTTTTTCACAAGAGAATGACAAGAACCACTCAAATAAATCACATTACCAACAGAAGTACTCAACCCTGCAATTTGTTCCCCAGCACAGGTATTTTATATTTAAATGTATTAAATTTTTCAAAAATTTTAATATGTAGTATTATTATTAGACATTTGAATTGTGTTTACGTTTCCAAAATTACGTTTAAGCATGAAGCAATGTGTTACCTCACCTTCCCCAGAAACTAGAATATCAGTCTTTAAAGCAAATCAAAGCTGCAGTATTGAGACTGGTTAATTGGTTTTGGAGTGCTCAAAAAACAAAGGTATTTTCAGTACCAATTCATAAGCGGAATTATTTTCCTGCAAGACATAGGTAAGTAATTGTCTTTTTGGGTCTGTCCCTCAAGTGTAACAGAAAGGGCTGAATCAATTCTCCATTTCTGCAAGAAATCAAAGGCTTGTTCTGGCCAAAAAAGGAGCCTCTATGGACAACTCAATCTTTGGATACACAGATTTTATCATGCATACAAATACAAAAAACCTACATGATTCCTTGTCTCCACGCCACCCTACAGTTGTTATTATTTATTGTTATTACCAAGGTGCCAGGGGACTTCAGTCAAGAATCAGACTTTGCAGTCTAGTGCTTCACTCATGCACCAACAGTAAAGGTTGATCCTGCATTCATATCATTTTCACTTCTAATTCAACATCTAGTACATAGTAAAACTCTAAAAAAAACCCCCAAAAAATCATCTTTACACACCTTAGTCCAAAGCTGTTAGTCCACAGTTCTGCAGCTCAGTGCATTTATGCTTGGCATCTTTAAATCCATCCAGAACAAAGAAATCAATGAAAACATATAAATAAAAGGCATCCAAACAGGTACAGTCCTACATATGGGAATTCTGCTGTGTGGTGGATGCAGTGTATGTCTAAATCTATACCAACAACCAAACAGTAAATCGATGCAATACAGCAAGTCTACCAAAAAAAATCCTGCTATTAAGATATCCCTAACAATTATTTTAAAATCCAGTATGACAGCATCCTTAAAAATTAAGCTAATGTCATTACAAATAAATTACAGATGAATCCTTTTGTCAAAAAATGTCATGGCAGAGCACACCACTTCTGTACACATGTAATCCTAACAGCTGGTCAATACCACAGAAGTTACTGCTTGACTGTCAATGTATGTTTTGTATGTCAGTCTAGAAACCACATTTATGTGTTACCGGCCAGCAAAACCAAATGTTTATCCATCCAGGTCAAAAATCCAGGCTAACAGGTATCAAAATTGGCATATGTATCCGAGTTCAGCTAGCACCTGAAGCCTTTGCCATGGAAGAAACACATTAACGTAAACATGATGGGTTTCTCCTAGACGAGATCATAGAACCATAGCATCACAGAATGCAGTAGCGTGTGGCCTGAAGATCTGAATGAGCTACAATGAGACTCCCAGTCCACCACTCTTTTTAACAAATTATTACAGCAGCAACAAATAGCTGCATTAATGTCCACTGAATTCTAGTTGTTGATGCCTTAAATCTGTTATTTTCTTATTTCTTAGCATCTAACTTTATAAACCCAGGCAACAATGCCCTCCTGGTGGTGTGTTTCCTGAGTGACTTTCCAGAATTTTTTAAAATGATAAAGAGAATTTCTATTAAATTATGTCACACTGATAACTACTTCGGTCAATAGCAGGACTGTTTCTTCAGGCTCAACATGCAGCCTTCTTTTACATGACCACAGGGAGTGATTACCACGTTGTTGTCCTCCACTCCATAACCAGACAAGAAGGAAGAACTTCCCAAGAGGGAAAGAGGGTGCCAGCCTAAGATCTGGGCAGAAATTTGCTCCAGCGGACATGAACTCTTTCTGCCTATTTAGTCCAAGCTTCCTGCTCCTCCTTTCCATGGATCCCCTTGGGTGCTCCTGTCCTCCATGCTCTAGAGAAGGAAACAGGAGTAAAAGGCATCACATCTGTACGCTCTTACTGAAAAGGGTATTCTCAGCCAGCCTGCTGAAAGATATAATTTGAAAACACCATTTTTGAAGGGAAAAAAAATTAATAATCATATGACAAATCACAAACCATGGAACAAACTTGCACCATGTAATATTCTCACAAGAACACTCTACATAGCTAAACAAAGGAGTTTAGAACTGTAATTGCAATTACAAGTTAATACTGAAAACTCTTCTAACATAGCTCTTCATTTGATAGGTCTGACAAAGTACTGCCTGGATATATAACAAATGCCTTGTACTGGCTTATAAAAGCAATGCACCATCTCAAAGATTCAAGTTAGGGAAAACTTGCAGATAAAGTTTATATTTAATTTTGAATATCTAAAATAAGACTAATGCTTCCACTTACATTAAAATCACTACTACAAGAAAAAAAAAAGTAGATTTTTGAAGCTTGGAGAAGACTGAATGGTGGTGAGTCAAGCTCTTTGCAGGACAGTTAGCAAGGCTGGAAGTTAATTTTAATAAGTTACCAGAAGTCTTAGTCCTAAATGTATTACACAAAGCAAGGGTACAAAATTTAACCCATACTCCAGCAAATAGAAGATTCCCAGGAAACTGGGAGCACCACTCCAAACCTGTAGCATTAAGACAACCCTGGGCCTGGTTCTTCAGTGAAACCTGCTCCTCCTGCAGCTGCATTAACTTCAAGAAGACTTTTAAAAGAGTGAAATCTTCTCCCGAGTCAGTATGGGTAGAAGGATCTGACCCTGCAAAGCCTAGACTACCCAAAGCCCCCTGATGTATTAACAGCATTAAATTGTGTTACTGTGTTAACTATGTTTAAGCAGTAGATGTCAAAGAGTGTGCATTAGGCTCGGAACGTGGACAACCCAGAGGAAGGTGTGATTTGCGGTGACCACACAGAGCTGCAGTGGAGCCTTAAACTGCAGGGACCAGGATCAGCCTCAGTGAGTTTCACAACAAGCACTCGTGGTAAGGTTGGGGAAAGCCGACACACAAACACAGAGACGGAAAGAACTAAAGGATTTCATTCACTGGAATGAATCACATTGACTTTTGCCTTCAAATGGACTGAAGACAAAAGGAGCAACGATGCACAGATCCAACCAAAACAAATCAATGTAATTGAAAAAATTATTTTCATAACACAGAACATGTGCTGCCCGAATAGCACAACAAAATATAAATACTTGTAAGCAAAAAGGGAATTTCAGTCAAAAAGAAAGTCACAGCAAGCTTCATAAAAAATTGCAGCCCAGTCCTGAGCACCAGCACCGATGCTGCCCCCACGAGCACCTCTCAAACACGGGCCTATGGTCCAGGCTACAATTACTCCTATTTAAAGGCTCACTTATACTGCCAAGAAATATAAATAAACTTTAAATTAAATAGGAATCAAAGTCACAAATATTTATAAGGCTAGCAGGACTTAACAGTGCCAGAGCAACCCAGGTTTCCTATCGTTCCAGCAAATTTGTTAAGGAGTGTGAATTTTTGATTGCTTTAAGGCTCCCTTACATCTCATAGAGCACTATACAGTCCAAGAGTTTCTTGAAATCCAGAGTACCGCATCAAGAGTAACAGGAGGGAAAGTCATATGGATAAATAAAGAAACTAACTGCAATTTTAAAATTAACAAATGAGACCTTGGAGATCTTGCTCATATCTCAAATGCAGCACTGGGAAATTGCGGTTTTATTTGTAGCAAAGCTAATGATAAACAAACATGTGAATACAGATGATATCTTATTGTATCTTATTTTGAGCCATAATTCAGCAGTTTGCTGCAGTGTATTTGCCCCTCTGGAGTCTGGTCTACAAAATCTGGTTTACCTCAGGTGGCAAAGGTTGATGCTCCCATGTGCTAAATGTTTCAAAACCTGACACCCATTCAGCAGGAATGGTGAAAACGTTTAAAAAAGGTAGAAATGGTGTGTGGCAACTCAATTATGGGGCTATCGCGCATCAGGTTTCTCTAGAAATACCCTCTTTTCCTACGCAAATATTTCATGCAGGTAATAAAAGGAGTCTTCCGTTGAGGATCCGATGACGCTTTTACTCAGCATAAAGCTGGAAGATGGTAACGAAATAACTAAATGCATGTGAGCATATCTCCTTGGTAACCTAAGGAAATGTACATAAGGCAGTCAACATAAAGATGTTAAAACACCTCTGAGCTGTGATGCTCAGTATCTTCCTGGTCTCAGTCTAGTCAACTGTTTTTCCAGTATAGGCAACAGAAGAGGGGAAAAAGAAAAATGAAAAAGAGAAAACAAGCAGGCCAGCATTAACAGAGCAATATGCTCAGGTGCTTGATTTGACAGCTTGTACCTCATTTTGTTCTGTATTCTGACAATTCTTCCTTCTTTCCTTTTTTCTTTCCTTCAGTCTTCTTTAAGACCGTGTGATTTACTTTTTTTTCCTTTATTTCTCAATGTCTTTGCTTGACTATCCACCAATATCTCTTTCATTCTCCACTTTGGTTTCTCTCCTATTCCCTCCCTTGTGAATCTTTTTGAGTCAGTGTCTTTTTGTTGTTGTTGTTAAAAGAAACAAACAAAAACTTAAACAAAACGACAACAACAACAAAACCAAAACAAAACAACAAAAAACACCACCCAGAACACATTTAATAAATGGGTACATACTAAAACTCGTATTTCCCTCATGCAAGAAGCAGCTTCGGGGGCACTGGCAGTCTTGCTGGAGACAGGATGGTGGTCTTACAGCACAGCTAATTAAATACCTTTTCCTTCAAATTCCATATGGATTCCGTTTTCACCATGCTTCTTAAATAAGACTCATCACAGCAGTTATCTTCTGGACTATGAACAATATTGAAGTGTAGCACATAATATTTATATAAAAGCACATTACAAATTGATCCTGAGGGCGGGAACAGCAATTTTGCTGTCTACACAAACTATCTTTAAGTGCAGTTAAGAAATGATTTCACAGGCTCCAAGTATATAATAAAATGAAGGTAATAAGCATGACTGAGACACAGAGGGAACAAATTATCTTCTGGCAATATACCCTACAATTGTGACTGGATAAAACTGTTAATCTGCAGCTGAGCAGAAAATGTATAATCTGAAGGGATTTCTTCATGTAAAATGAAACAATCTGCTATCCTTTGATAAAACAGTAAGAACTTACAGTATTACACAAAATACAGAAAACAGCACAACAGGACACAAGCCCAACAGAAGAAAAAAAAAAAAGTTATTTGGTATCTCCAGTACTAAAAAGTTGGTTTAGTTGACTAGAAAATACAAGCTAATAGAAAAGACGGTATCACAAAGCTAGATTACTCCTCTGCTCACACATACCTTTCTGCTGAGACACAGATCCAAAGCTTTTTCCTAATACTTCCTCCTGTCTTTACCAGTACCAATCATCTGAGCTTTCCCATTGAATTCAAGTAAAACCAAGAAAAAATATTTCCTATGGAACAGCTACTCGAACTCCACTTACAAACCACGGGTGCTTTCCCATTTGAAATTAAGTGATACTCATCTTTCACAGACAAAGCACCTGAGAATTAACTATGCAGAGTTATCTTTCAGCAAGATTATTACTAATCACTTCTTGTGATTCCATTTTCCAAACGTGTCCTGACAAGAAATGCAGAAATTGGTGTAGGTCAGCTCTTGGAAGTGAAAGACAAAAGTACAATCATAATTAAGAAATAGTTCAATACATTAAATCAGAAATACATTTCTGTGATTGTTTAAGTAGACAGGCAACATAAAAGAATTTACTTTGTGTTGAAGATGTCTGCACACAAGAGAAAAATACAGTATATCCCTGTTTCCACCATAGAAAAGGAATTACAGCCACAGCCACTGAAACTGTGAACTGACCCACTTACAGTCCCATCAAGAACTCCCCCACAGAAACACCCCTCTGAAAGCAGAGGGGATTTTGGGGGGTTTCTCCCAGACTGCATAGACCTGCTCCTTGAAGATGTGGATATTGCACTTCACAGGCAAAGCGCCAGCGTCAAACCGGGCTGCTGCAGACTTGAGGCACTGACTTCAGTGGAAGACAGCCACATCTTGCTGTGGGGAAAACAGGCCAAGCAATTAAATATGCATCAGCATTAAAGCTAAATTTACAGAAAAAGCATACAGACATAATTTCGGCTTACCAGCTATGCGTGCATAGCCTGCGTACATATTTCACTTTTAACTGCAAAGACAAAACTTTCGTGCAATTTACTTTCTGTGACACTATCTTTACCATTGTGTGCATCACTGATTCTTGGAACAATAAAAAAATGACAGCATTACCAGAAACTAGACCTTTTTTTTTTTTACTATGAACTTGTTCAAAATAGAATCGATCTCACAGGTAATACCCAGCACACTGTCTCATTAACATTAATGAAAAGTATCTTATAAAATCCCTTCTTCAGTGCTGAGGCCTTAGTTTATAGCTCTGACCTTCCCAGTATTTCTTTTCCCCTCCTCTACCTGTTTCATTTTAGTTAATTCCTTCACTAACCTACAAAAAATAAAATGTCTGCAAGTCACTCCACCTCAGAGCAACATCCACAACGCACAAAAAAGTGCAGGAACACTCAGCTACAGCCACGCATTCACTGTTTACTTTCAACAAGCAAAATGACGCCATCATCATTCAACATTTCATATGATCTAACATGTAATGAATCTCAGAGATATCCATAGGTGCAAAAAGGAAATTCTTTTTTTTTTTTCCCCCTGTACTATAGTGGCATAAAATAGTCTGACAAATGCTTCCAAGTGTCAGCAACTTCTTAGAGGGAGATAAAGACAACGGATAACCCTACCAAGCCACAAACATCTGCTCAAAACCTGCAGTTTCTCTTTTCTTCTTCCAGCACTTAGCCAAGCCAGCCTGCACTTGTGTAAGTCTTTAAAGCCCTGAACATTTAAGCATGTCACAGTTCTGTGATGTCTCACTTATATAATTAGTACAAACATATGGCCCACAACCAGTGTGGGAAATCTAAAATATTCTTTAGGAAGCTGTCAAATCTAAAGGGATATATTTTTCAATAACTTAAAAGAACTAAATATGCAAATCCTGCTTACAATAAAGATAGCAAGGGAATGGAAATTTAGCCCAAAAGATGTGCTTGGTTATTGTATTAAACACAGGGTTATTCTGCTATGTATCTGTCAGTACTAGTACAAATCAGAATATACAATGGCAGGCAGAGAAGTTCTGCAGCCACCACTTTGGCTGGATTTTAGCACTTCTGTGGAAAGCCATACAGTAGATAAAACCAAAACCCACTACAAAAATGTCAGCTATAATTAACACACTGGTCTGAATATGGCTCCACAGTACATTGTATTAATCCATATTATTTTCAAAACTCCAGCTGTTCCCTGGGCACTTCTTTTTTTCATAGGTAAAAGCCCAACATCCCTAAAAATCTCTGGGCTAAGTTTTCATTTTTCTTCACAGGTTTCTACACTAGGAAAGCTGTATCTGATTCAAGCGCAGCACCACCATAGGTGGCCCTGCCATGGGGAATGATCAACTCCAAAAGACACCAGAAGCAAACAAGGAGCGATCAGAGCTGCTGTCTACGTATCAGCAATAGGTTATCTCACTGCCCTGAGATGAGGCTTCAGGATCAACAGCTGTGCCTGTTACTTACTAATGAGTTGTTAATCAATCAGATGTAGTAGTTCTAGATGAAACATTACAGGAAACGCAGAGAAGATCTCCCAGTGACAACAGTGAACTGAACACCAGAAGAGATTCCACAGCATCCAAGTGTCCACGGTTTCCCTGGGAAGTCTGACTGGCTTTCCTACAGACCAAACGAACCAGAGTAGACTGGTACACGTGTAGCAGCAAAACTTCTCTGTAGAGTAGAGAGCGTACATGTACAGCTCATAACTTTCAGTTTTGGGCCCCTCATCATAAGAAGGACATTGAGGTACTAGAGAGACTTCAGAGAATGGCGATGAAGCTGGTGAGGGGCCTGGAGCACAAGTCTGATGAGGAGCAGCTGAGGGAACTGGGGCTGTTCAGCCTGGAGAAAAGGAGGCTGAGGGGAGACCTGATCGCTGTCTGCAACTGCCTGAAAGGAGGTTGTAGCATGGAGGGTGTTGGTCTCTTCTCCCAAGTAGCAAGTGATGGGATGAGAAGAAAAGGCGTCAAGTTGCACCAGGGAAGGTTCAGGTTGGATATAAGGAAATACTTCTTCACAGAAAGGACTGTAAAGCATTGGAACAGGCTGCCGGGAGAAGTGGTGGAGTCCCCATCCCTGGAGGTGTTTAAAAGGCGTTTAGACAAGGTTCTTAGTGATATGGGTTAGTGCTGGAGTTAGGTTATGGTTGGACTTGATGATCCTGAGGATCTCTTCCAACCAAAATGATTCTGTGATTCTATGATTATTTAGTGAGGAAAAAGAAAAAATTGAAGTCGTTGGTGATCCCACAATTACAGAGATAATATGCTCCAAAATTATTTGATCATCATTAGGTTTCAGAATAACCACTGAAATACGGAAACAGCTACACATTTCTCAAAACAGTTGTCAGTGAAGTCAAATACGTTCAGGAAAACCCTTTCTTCAAGGCAACTTCAGCAATATAAAGGCTTGCTAATTTGTCTGAATAAAATCCCACACCCTGTGGTTAAGAATCTGCCAAGCAAGCCAAATAAATGAAACAAGCAGAGCTGGCGTTTGACATGTTCCTTAAAAGTGAGCTGTAACAAGTTAATAATGATCTCAGTCAGAAAGCAACTAATAGTGTGCTGTAAAAGGCATGAAGACATGAAGAAATCTGGAGATAAGGACCAAATGCTGAGTTGGGATAAACAGGTAAAACCATTTTCGGTGAATGGCATGGCTCAGATCAGCTCTAAACCTAATCCTTCAAATGTTCTGCACCATTTTTCGTTAGGTGAATTCATCCCTAACTACAGTGTAGCCTAAATCGTGCTCTAAATGTGTGACCAGCAACATGTTGACATAAAATTTATTTTGAATCTTAGACTGAGCCCCAAACGTGCAACATTTGCCTACAGTAAGAGCTTCACAAAGCTGGAAAACTGGCAGCTGTGAAAAGGAATTAGAAGTGTTAACAGGCACGGAAGGAAAACTTAACCATTGAACTCCATGTATGTCAAAAAAAGCACGTGGGAAGGGAGATTAGAGAGGGAGGAACCACTTGGACTGAGCTGGTCACTGCAGAGAAAGAAGAGAATTAATATCCATGTGATTCGAAGAGTTCTCTTCCTTACAGTAACCAAGTAAATGGGGCCTTTCTTATTCTTTTATCTACAGGGTGTTTCAAGAAGATGGACCCAACGTGAAATCACTATGACCTGAAACTGGGTCCATCTTTTTGAAACCTGCTGTATATTCGAGTTACTAATTTTACGCAAATCCACCTTGCAGTTTGTCAGCTGCTGAAGGGTCTGTTCCATCTCTCACAAGTTGCAAAGGTGGAAGGAGAAACGTGTTGAGATGATGTCTTAACTTGTCCAGATAACACATTTTTCTAAAATGACTACCGCTGTTTTATCTAAGTTCTGTACAACAACCAAAGATGGAAATCGGTTTGTTGTGACAAGAACTGAAACAGACCCAAGGTGTTCATATTTGCACTTAATTACTGAATAAATGACAGTGATTGCGTAGTAAGAGTCTACAATCTGACACAATATTTTTAACTTCCCTGGTGTGCGCGTGTCAGAAAGGTTTGTTCTTCCTTCCTCCTCAGCCCCTTCCCTCCCCCAGTTTCAATTCTTAACTTTCTTCTCTTAGGTTGCATGGCATTAATTAGCATTAATAAAAGAAATGGTACAGGAGGGGCCAAACATACAAGGTATCATATTTTTGAAACCTATTTCAATTCTACCAGGCATTCTTCCTAATATCCATGCAGCAAAGATTGCCTCTGCTTGAAGACGAGAGTTAATGGACAATTGGGAGGCCACGGTGAACTGAGGTCACAGAATTAAATATTATTTAGGAGCACAATATGCAGTGACACAAATTACATTTTTGCAGGGAAACAGCAATATTAGCCTCAGAGCAAATGACTTATGTGCATCCTTTCCACAGTTAAACTGTTCTTTAATAGAGAAAAAGCATGAAAAAGGATGCAAAGACTTTTAAACACAAAGGAGATTACAACCTAAAACATTAAACCAAATTTGTACTTCTATTAAGAAGGTTACTTTACATTACTGCAGTAAAAGAAAGGGATACTTAAGAACTTTACACAATCAAGACATCAAGAGTAGAACAAAACACCTCTAATAAAAACGAGATAATCAGACCTAGCAAGATTCAAATCTAGGGAAAACATTTATTATATTATTTTATATATTTATATTTATTATATATATTTAAATTATTTATATAAGATTATAGTATCTATCATCATACAATATGTTATAGATACTTAGGAGCTGGGCATTCAGGGTATGTATAGGCAATGACTCTCTTGGTTCCTCCCCAAAAACACGAAGAGGACATAATAATTTTTTCAGATTTCAGTCCAAAATCTGAAGAAGACCAGAACTACCTGTAGCCATGGATCTTGATACCTTAATAATTTAAGATAAACACATAAAATTAAATTATTTTGCATTCAAATGTAGCACTAAAAGCTAAAGGAGCTTGTTGAATTTGCTTCCTTCTTCCAATCTTAACAGCCTTTCAATTCCTTGTATTCATCATTATTTCCCAGTTAAAGGGCATTCATTTTATTTGACACGCAAATCTGAAGACGTTTTAGAATCACAGAAGCATTTTGGTTGTAAGAGACCCTTAAGATCATCGAGTCCAACCATAACCTAACTCTAGCACTAAACCATGTCCCTAAGAAACTCATCTTCACATCTTTTAAACACCTCTAGGGTGTTTAAGAAGGTCTCAGCCTGCTAAAAAAATACATTCCCTTTGTCTTAACTCTCTCTGTTGGCAGCCTTGGGCTGAAGAGCATCGCCCTGCAACTGCACGAGGGTACCACAGTGCAAGGCTGGACTGTGGCCTTCACCCAGCACCAAAGTCCTCACCTGGCACAACTTGCATATCATGTTCAGATTGGCACTTTCCTCCCCTTCTTCCCACATCCATTGTGCTCTAGTCAAAGCCGTATTAAGGATACTTTTAACGTTTGTAGTACTCTATAATGAAAAATCACTTTACTATGGCCACAACCAGTACAGCACTTAAACGCAGGCTTAGCTAAGTCCTTCATTAGTTCTGTTAAAACCAATGAGGAATGCACGAGCTTGAAATTAATTTCATATGTAAATGCTTTGGAACAGGATCTATAACCCCACTGTAACATCATCCCTACAATTTCATTTCTTTCCAGTTCATGAGACAGTTCATGTTTCTGGAATAATATACCCAATGCTCTCACCAAACAGCATAAGTAGTTCCAGTGTCTTCCACTGAAATTTCCTCAAAAAAGGAGGAAAAAACGCGATTACAAACTACCTCCTCCCCCTTTATGTTCAAGAAAGATTTCCTTTGTTGAAGGGGAAATCCTCAAAGATATGCCTGAGTTTCTTTAAAATAAAATTATATGCCAACAAAAAGCAGTTGTTTAAAATTAATTTCTACCTATTCACAAAGAGCCGTATTTTCAAAAAGCATTAAATACCTTGAGCTTTTTTTTTTTTTTAAACAACGTTGTAGGGAAAAAACACTCATTACCATTCAAAGACAAACCAGAATCTCGCGGATCTGCTACAGCGCTTTCAGTAAATGCACAGTAAGCAAAAGAAATTTTAATCCTTATGCGCAGCCTGTAAGATGAGGTAGGAATTATTGCACTTACCAGGGAGATGTGTCAAACACCACCCCCATCCACACAGACTGATATTTACTCTCCCCGTGAAGCCCAGCCCTCGCTACTCCTGCTGCTTGGCAGCTGGAGGGGCAGGTCAGGCTGACAGACGCTGCAAAACTACTTGGCTAAAGCATCTGGGGCTCGAGCCTGTATATAGAACCAGCCCAGCACATCGCTTTCCACAGCATCACCGTGCCATCTAATCAAACGGAGCTGAATTCCGTGAATCTCACTGAATGCAACGGTACAAAACAATATCCATTGGTAACACAATGACCGGAGAAGTAAGATTATTTATCATTGTGCTCTGCAAAGGGAACTTCTTTGGAAGCAGCAGGAGGCTTTCTACATAAAAAAAGTCTTCCTTGATTGGCTCTTTGATATTAACAAAAGGGGTTTATTCTATCCTCAGGGTGAGCACATAGTTTCCCTTAATGCTAAAAGAAGTTATGCACGCACATGGGAGAATTTTCACCGTCATCTCTTGCAATAGCATCCTTCAGCTTTCCACACTTCTCCACCTACCGTCACATTCTGAAGGGAAAAACACCCAACATGTTTAAAAGTGAAAGGCAGCCAGTGTATCTAAAGGATGGAAGTTCTCAAAGCATGCTGCTCCCAGGGTCTGGGTCCAGCCAAATCCTCTCTGAAGTAAGTCACATCTTCTATTTATTCAGGAATGCACGGACCGGAAACAGAAGTTTACAACCAGAGCCAGACTTGGATTTCATACATGAGCTGAAGACCCAGCTCTTGCCCTGAATAAGCAGAAGAATTAGGTGTCAGCTAATTTCCACTTATTTTCAAGATGAAAGTGGTACATGTGTTTAAGGAAGGCTGGCCGCACAGCAGTTAGTTTTGACATGTACAAATGTGAGATCCTCCAACACACAAAGAGCTACGATGTCACTACACTGATGAAAAGCTCTGAAGGAACATTGGGGAGCGTTATGCTGAAGGAGGATGTACACGTCCACTTCCATCCTGCAATTTCCAAATCAGTTTTAGTGCAATCATTTGTTTGTGACTCCACTCCTTTTTCCTCATGAAAAAAGAAATCACATTCTTCTGGACAAGGACTGCAGTTTCCAAATAAAGGGAGTGGTGGCTGAAATGCTGATTACCCAGAAGAAAACCTAACAAAAGCAAATGCCATAAACTATAACTATACACTACATAATATATGCAGTTCCACTGCAAATGTAGCCCCAGCCACGAGAACAAGAATGTCTGCTGAGTCCCATTACGTATAGGAAGAATAAGGATATTTATGAACGGGCAGTAGCTGCTTGTGCTCATTGCCCTGGGAGAAGCATATATATTCATAACAGCTAGTGGACTTGAATAAGTTCCACATGCTTACTTTGTTTCAGAAGAATACACAAGCTACACCACAGTCCAGTATTTAAGGCTCATCCAAATCAGTGTCAGTTTTCATGGGAGGGAAAAAAATACCTATAGTCAGCTGATATGCAAATGCGCTCAAGTACATGCTCCATCCTGGAATATACTTTCGACAACGATGTAGTGAATCCTTGATTGAGCATACAATTTGGTATGACTCAAAATCTGCTTTTCTTGATGGCATTTCCATGGATACACTCTCAATTATACAAATAACATATCACTAGATATTTATCAGAAACCTCCTTCATTCAGAAATCTCTCTTCTTCTATGAATAAGCACACAAAAAGAAAAAAATATTTTGGTTTTGGCCATTTCTTCCCTTTTGAATTACTAGAAGCTTGAGACTTCACTATTCACAGAAGAATTACATACTTTCTGCTGCACTGGAGATGCAGAAAAACGTAAGAATCCTGTTTAATGTAACCTCTGGCCCATCTGCGACAAGTACCACAGGAAAGAAAGGTATATTAAAATGCACAAGTACAGAATAACCTGTCCACAGTAAACTTGCTTTTTTCATATAACTATGCCTTAAAAAACTGGTGTGGAAAAGGGGTGTTTATCCTAACCTCTATTAATGCACAAATTCTAATCATCCATGTAGATGTCGGCTTTTCTTTTTGAATTCATGCATTTAAGACTGTGATATCTATATTAGCACAAGTTCCTGAAGTTAATGATGTGTAGTATAAAACAAAAAGTTCTGGTAAGTTATCTCCATTTATTGCCTTTCAATGTAGTTCTTTGTTCTTGGTGCAAGTTAAAGTGCATGATTTATGTATACACACCCTCCCACACCGACTGCTCATCCTCTAATGTAAGCTAGTTCTATTTTTTCAGTACCTTGTCACAAGGAATTCCTTCCAATGCCACAAATTACTTCTGCCCATCCTACAGTACTTCTCTATTTTATTTTATTTTATTTTATTTAGAGTGATGCAGAATAAAATAAAGAAAACTTATTACAAAGAATCATGATGTAAACCAGTGGTACCTACTAACCAGGAATTACTGCCATTCTGTTTCATAAAATGATTTTTTTTTAATTTTTTAAATTTTTTTAAAGAGTCAGATAAAAGCCTAACTTGGTAGCTTTTTTCCTGCAGCAAATGTAGTTAATTTAATATTCAGCAACGTGCAATTAGGTCAAATTATGTACTCGGAAGATTCTACTTGGATGGCAAATTTCATCTGCTGTCACAGTGCCTATTCCCTGAGCTTTGCTAGGCACTCTCTGAAGTTCCTCAGCCTTCTTCCAACTCCTTTTGTACCGCTCACAAACTCTAGCATCTCTTTACTCCTCTTTTGAGATCGCTACACAGCAGCAACATGAATAACATTCACCTTACTACTCATATTCCCACATCTTCCCGTTAATCTTCTATGAAGTCCAAGTTGCTAAGTGTCCAAGCAGCTCCAAGCACAACACGGACCCTGGAGACCATATAATCCCCAGTTACACTAGGCCGCAGCTCCCATGGAAGGAGCAATTCCAGTAAGTCTGCCACATGCTTCTCCTTTCGATATTCTTAAACATTTCTTACAGGATAGCACTTTGGGACGAGAACTTTTAGAAAGTCTAGAAAAAAATTCCACCCATTAATGTCTTCTGGCAGAATATAATAGCCTGTCTCAGTTTTAGTTGTACTTGTTCATCTTGTTTAGTCGTACCTGTACCTTCATCGGACCTAGTTGTAGAAACACTCATTACAAGACTATTATAGTCTGTCATCTGGTGTACCTTGCTTTGCCTCTTCTTTCTAGAGAGATTCTACTCTGAACAGAGAAAATGGCCAAATAAACCTTACAATCCAACACACTCTTTCAATTTCAGGAGATTTCATACAGAAGACAGTGGAATATTATAACAGGCAGCAATATAACCAAGAAAAGGAGAGGTTATGCTTTGACATGAATAGCCAAATTCCCACAATATTTCACTGAGCCTGTCTGGCTGCTGCTGCCACCACCAACTGATGTATTTTCTTTCTTCCCAGTCCTTAGTCAGGCAATGCAAACGTGGGGCAACAATCCAGCCTGAAGCACTACACACTACTGAAATTCACTCCTATTGTTGAATAAGCATTTATCCCAAAAGGCTCTTTTCTAACCTCAAACACCTGCAAACAGCAATGCTTCTAAGAGCTCACATGCATCCCACACCAAACCTGTATCCATTTAAATGTCAGCTCAGCAACGTACCTAAGATGTATAAAGAAAGCACTTCCATTTCTGCGATTTTAGAAGGTTCTCTGGTGCACTAGGTTGCCATCAGCCTTCACTAAGAAATTGCTCCAATGGGCCAGACCCAATTTTATAGCAGCAAGTGCTACATTAGGCTCCATTTTCAACGGGGTTTTTTGTATTCTTCTTTTTTTTTTTTTTTTTTTTTGAGAGGGGAATTTTAAAAACAGTTTGTCCTTGTTTATTTCAGCTGTTGTATCTCCATCTAAAATCATCAGACTCAAAGATTCAGAAATACTCCTATAGGAATCTTTTTTTCTAAAAGCACAATATCTGATAGTTATTTCTATCTTAAGAAACAGCTTTCTAATGTAAAACCAGCATTGATCTCTATAGCTGTAAACAAAGCATGTGAATACAGGCAATGAGGCAATGCAGTTCACCTTCCCAAAACTTCTTATCAGCAAAAACTTTAAAGTATCAGAAAAAGAGCTGGTAACAAAGCACAAACGTTACTGAAACTGGGAAGCAAAGCAGTCCAGTAACTTAAGGTGTAGACCATGCCATCATAAAATTCTTATGAGAAGCAATTGTGAATTGAATAGTTTAGAAAAAGAATACTAAGTTGTTTATTTTCTAGAATGCACCAGTATCATAAACGCTGGATGTAAAAGCGAGATGGACCGCAGACATATAGCTTCACTCCTTCATTGGACTTTCACCTCACAACCATAGATTGTTCCTTCAGACTTCATTCAGTGAATTGCCAACTCTCTGCTAACATCACAGGCTCCAGTATTTGTCGCACTGCTACAACTTAACCATTGCATCTTTCACTTATAAATTAAATAAGTGAATTAAGTAAAAAAATGAAAAAGTATGAACCTTATGAACTAACAAAACCAAAAATAAAACACGAAAAACCTAACAGATACAGGCTTTTAATTTAACCTCAACTTATTATATTTTTTTAAACAAAAATAACTGGTTTTTTAATTGGCTGGAGAGTGAAAAGATGATCAACAGATGAGTGAGAATAAGGAAGTCTTTGTGCATTTGACTCTTGCACATGGTTGTTTATGTATCTGCAGAAAAGTAATGGTTCCTTTCTCCTGCTATCTACTAAACACAAAATGTAAATTATCTAAGCACATATGAATCTTCCGAAAGATGGACCTTAACCAAAAGCCTCCACAAGTCTGGTTAATAACACCAGACAGCAAATCGCTCACCAGGACATGGCTCAGGCTTTCCTGCTGCCCTCCCAGCAAGCTGTCATCTCACAGGGCTGAAGTTGTTCCTGTCAGAGATACTGAGCCTCTACAGCCTGTTCTGTGAGGACCTACTGTAATACGGTTCTGATCACACAGAGACAAGCAAACAATTCACTTTTCTTCATCACTAACGCAGGTTAAAAAAAATTATCCTCAAGTCCTCTGAAGAGTGTACAATGTGGTACTGAACAGACAGTTTCATTCTTCATTATTCAAAGGCGTTTCAGCATGAAGCCATTCCTATTCATGGAAAGCCTCAAATAAATGTGCATTCAATCCCACTGACATCAGCTGAGGCTTTGGTCTAATCATCAAGCACGCACAGAAGCACCCCCACTGAATATAAGTTTTCTGAATGGGGCTTCAGTCCCTTTGCACATGGGAGATGCAGAGCCCTTGCTGAAAACAGAATAGTACATATGCTACATGAATGAGGAGATAATGAAGATTCTGAAACATTACAGAAACACCACAAGCTGTGTTTACATCCTGAGGCAGGTGATGGTCAACATACTAGCACAGGTTCTGCTACACACGGTCAGTGAGTCGGGCTTCTCAGGACACCTCCAAGGGAAACCACGTTCTGTATGACCAAGTTTTTGCTTGGCAGAAGTCTCGCTCCTGTGCAAGCAGCATCAAGCACAGAAAAAAGAGCTGGCAATAAGTTGCATGGATTAAATTAATTGCATTTTCAACCATTCTGGCCACAGTTTCCCAGATAACCATGCTAACAGGTTGCCACTTCTGTTTTTCTTTTTCACATTTAAAAACCCAAAGCGCTCCCACACCACCAAGTGCCAGTTTTCAGCTGAACCCTAACAGTAGAGAAGAACTCCCTACCACAATGAAACATCCTGCCAGCATGCTGCAGGCTCCTTTAACGAAATAAACCACAACAACGGTGCGGTGCTTTCAAATAAGTTTTCCATTAAAAATGGTAAAAGCTGATTCCACCTGCAAGGAGCCAGCTACGGTAATCCAAACTAAAGGAACTGCTAAAAACTAATGAGATCCATAGTCCTATAGAGCAGGTTAATGGAGAAGGGCAAAGTGAAAAAGCAACCACCAACATGTTTTGCAACAACTGCAATTTGGATCAGACTGCTCAGGAACAAGTGTCACCAAAAGTGAAAGATGATTTAACCAGAAGCGTGTATGTTACATTTGCAAAGGTGTTTTTTCTTCCAAAGTAACAAAAAATTTTTAATAGGATCCAAAACTTGACAGTTTCTTCTATCTTACATTTTATAAAATTAACCTTACTTTCACTTATTTCTTATCTCTAGTCCTGAGCAACAGTTCATGACCAGAACAGGTTTGCTGTTCAAGGCAATTTTCACATTTTCACTGCCTTTGGCCTAATCAAAAGGAAACACTGCTTTCTGACATGATGGATTGTCTTTTTGACATAACAGACAGGACTGCTGCTTCTCTCGAAGCTCAATCTTTATTTCACGGTCATTTTAATCAAATCAGTGCTGGTGGTAATACATCAACTGCTTAAAATTTCAACGAAATTGTCATTACAAAGGTTTTTCAGCCTTCTGCACGTTTTCTTAGCTTGGTTTATTCTGCTTGTGGCTCAGTCTCAACACCCTTCCGTAATGTTTTGCCAACTCTCCCAGGCAGCTCCCAGTAAGGCTCGGCCTTCTTGGCAGCTCCGTGACTACAGCGAGACTGGGACAGGAGGGTTCCTGTCCCACATTCCCTGCTCTCCCGATCCCCCAGCGGTGCATATAGCCTGCTCTGTGCTTGTAGTCTGACCCCAGGTACCATCCAGGTTGGTTTGTATTTGTGGGTATCACCCAGTGGGTGGCTCTGTATTCAGCAGCAAGTTGAAAAGGTCAACAGGCACTTGCCAGCTATGGGTTGATAATAAGACTATATATACACATACATGTATTGAAACCATCTATAAATAGTTTCTATATTAGTTATGGTTATGTACAATACATATTAGTTTATAGGTATATAAACAATTTATATTTATATTAAAAATACATCCAAAAATACACATTAAGACACACACACATATATACAAATAAAACATACAATATTATAATTAACAGTATTCTCTTATTACATCTAATCACACTGATAGCTAAAAGAACCTAATAGATACAAAAGTTACATACTAGGTATTTGATCCTTTAAAATTACATCTTCCAAATGACGGTACCTCCAGCAATTTGGTATACAATTTTATGCGTTTTTCTTCTTCTCAAAGAGCCCTTCCTCTCTTCCTTTAACATAATACTACAGTTTATTCTATTTCAGTACCTGGTAATAGAGCACTGACTTCGTAAGCATACCTTCCTGATAACTCATCTCTTACACATATGCACACAAAGAAATAAAGCCAGAGGATTCCTGAAGCTACCATTTTAGAAAAACTATTAACAACTAAGAAAAAATTTTAACAAAACAGTATGGAACCTGATGCGATGCATTAACGGTCCATAATGTTATTGAACAAGACTACAAGAGAGACACTTTACTTGCACTTGCTTGTCAGACAATTACTCTCTGCTACTGTAATACTTCATGTGCATACTTCCAAGGAAGACTCATGAACGCACAGGTTCATTAAGGGAATGAGAGAATCGATTGTAAAATGGAAAAGGCCGAGTGAGGTCATATTTCAAAGAGATGAATATGGTACACTCCATTATGTTGTAATCAGCCTCTCTCTTTCATCCTAAGAACTGTAATAGTCTATCCTAATTTTCAAAAAAAAAAAAAAAGAATTCTCACTGCCTCCATCGTACCTTCATCCCAAATACTGTGAGGAATTCAAATATGCTGCAGGCAGTTTCCATTTACCATGGTCTTTGGAGCAGACGGCATTGATGTTGCTGACCATTTTTCTCCTTAATAAGAAAAACATTCAAATGCTACTAATATTGCTGCCTTGGCAAACCACATTTAATAGATGGGACTTGCCCCGTACATGACACATAGAACATCAATCAAGGCTGAATTTTATTTCAATTTATTATGGTTGCTGTCTAAATGAAAAAATGCTTATATCGTTAAAATGTCTTGCAATATAAATGTGCAAATGATGTAATCACCCATTTTGTGAGAAAATTCTTATTTTGATTAAAAATACGTGCAGTTGAACTTCTAAATATTTAATAACTGCACAACCAAAAACCACAAGCACATTAAGAAACTGCAGTAATTGGTATCAGGTGTAGTATCGTGGTTTTGTGCTTGATAGCTTTTATCTTTAAAAGACGAGTTTATAAAGTATTCTTTTAAAATTTTATGAGCTGCCTTTTTGTTAAAATCATCCAGAACAAACTATTTTAATTTTGACTTCATTCAGGACTCTCGCGTGTGTTGGGTTTTTTTTTTTTCCAAGTTATCGTTTATCACAGTTCTTCGCACGCTATAGCCATCTGTTTCCAGACTCTGAACCTGGTGGCCTGAAAAAGCCCTGTGAGCTTTCCCAGCTGAGCAACTCTGGAAACCACACAATTACCAAAGGGTAGAAAGCAGCACCTTCTAAGAAAACAGGCAAAACTCAATTTTGTAATTGATTAGAGTGTACAAATCTGTCCCAGTTGTAGAGGTAGAATTTAAGCCTTAGCACAGCATACTTAGCAACCAGTTTCACTGAACTGCAAAAAAGGTCTCTCAGCACGTATAGGAAACCACGATAAGATGTGATAGATAGTATAGTCACACATTGCAACACTTAGTGTCCCAGCACCTCTGATGGGAGGGAAAGTGGCATGCCAGGTTTTTGCCTTGCACTGCATTTTATCATAAGCAAGAACTGAGGAGCAATTTGAATTTGGCCTTTAAAAAAAAAAAAAAAAGAGAGAGAGAGAAAAAGAAAAAAAGAAAAGAAAAAGATAAATAACTAAAGAAGAAGGAAGTGCGGGAAAGCTACATGACAGATAAATGGGACTTTTATAACATTGCATATTGTAAAGTTTGCCAGAATGTGTTGAAAGAAGAGCCAGTTAAATCATATCCTGCTGCAGCTGTCCAAATTTATAGCTAAAATGTTAATATTAATTCCATTAAACAACTAGAGAAGGAAATCCAAAATATTATTACAAGTATGTTGGCTTGACGCTGTCTTTTTTCCAGATTTAATAACAGATAAAGTACTCTCAACTTCAAAGGGTGATGAATTTATACACTTTGTGGCCATTTACACCCTCATGGCCACAAATCAGTCAACCTATGGAAATCCTGCAAAATCTAAACATCACTCTACATTTCTGACTGACATTTTAGAAAAGAAAAGAAGGATATTCTTGTAGTTATGGAACTGGACTGACATTTAGGGGATCTCAATTTAATTTCCTTGTCTGCCAGACTTCCCTTCATAATCCCAGACAAAGTAAATCATTTTCCTTGCCACAGTTTCCCATCTTCAAAATGGAGAAGACCATTTAAGTAACTGACTCAAGTAAGCTTTACACAAAGGAAAAAAAATATCCTTTTCTTCTGTATTTTTATTTTCTCCTCAAATAAAAAGTCACCTGAAAGCTCAGTCTGCCAAAAGCTTTGACTGTATGCTGTTGCATATCTTGAAACCAACAAAACACACTGTTTATAAGTAACATGCCATATATGTTGCAGGTCTTAATGCCATTGGAGAGCCTTCCATTTCAAAACTACTGCTCTGTGATAAAAAAGGTATAGAAGAATGAGCACCAGTGAAGTTAATAAACAAAATGCATTCATGGCCCATTACTTCAAATAACTTTACTATATAAATAGTCCGATCATAAAATAATGGCCTCAATTAACATTTAATTCTCACACAATGCATTTGTAATGTACTGCAGGGATTAAAAGTTCCGCATGGATATCACTATTCTAGAAGCGCCACAACTTACAAGAGAAGCACTGACATGTTTTTCCACTTGATTAAAAACAGTTCCTAGTCTTTTTTTTTTTTTAATTTCTTCCTTCTTTAGTAGGCTTCTTTGTCCTAGAATTAGAAGAAAAGTAGTAACATGTTGGAGCTCCCAATCTGCTAGGTGATGACAATCCTCAGCCTTGCTTTGAAAATCCACAAGCACACAAGTGTAGCCCTGCTACAGAGGAGTAAGCCAGGAGGTCCCACCACCCTGGTCTTCCTGTGACTTGGTTTGGGAAGCAAGTGATGAGAATCCACCGTGGAAGTGCATTTTTCAACCCTTTTTTTCTCAGCAAGGTGGAATGAAGCAAGATTTCTGAGACACCCCCACCTATATCAGCTAAAAACAAACAAACCAACCCAAACAAACGAACAAAAACACAAGTGCTGCCACTGTAGGGAACAGACATTTGAGGACGAGACCGAGGCAACAGTGGAAGAGTCCTTCTGACATTATGTGGACGTTCTGACAGCGGCGTGTGATGCAAGGGCAGCTGCACTGCTTGTAACTTGATCGATCTAAGTGTCGTGTGAAAGACCTCCCCTCGCTCAGCAATCTTAGTGTTTTCCAAGCTAATGCATTCCCTTTTAGCGCAGAAAATTAAGACGTTAACTGGGAAAGAGAGTATCTTTGTAATACGTGGTTGCTTTTATCCCGCAACACAATGACGGAGCATTGATGAGATGATAACTCAGTCAATTAATCAAACACCAACAAAACACACGCTAACAATGACTGCTGCATTCATGGTGTCATTTTAAGAACTGACTCCAGTATACACAGATTTTTTTTTTTTTTGTCCCATACGTTTGACCTGAATCCTAATGAAATAAATTGCTATAAGAAACCAAGTCAGCACAAGCTACCAGTTTTCAGGGCATGCTGCAAAACCTGCTGAAAACACCAACAAATTCTTCCCCTGGAAGCTAGAAAAGTGGAAGGCCAGGAAGCTCCCGGAAATCTAAAATGGACCTCACTGTGCTTTGATGCAGAAGCGCTTTCATGGTGAAGTGATGGATTAAAAAAAAAAAATACCAAGAGTTAGCATAAGAAAGAGATCTAAATATAAAATCCTGCCAATACCTATTATCCTTAAAATGTGTTTAGTGTCATGTTAGGACTTCTACCTGTGGGTTTGTCAAAGCCATGAAAAAACTTAATTCAAGGAAAAGGAAATATATAAAAAAAAAACAACACCCTGCTTTTCAGCTATTATTTTCCTTGCAAGCATTGTTTTATTTTAAAATTTATTGTTAATACAGTATGTTAGTAGCCATCCCTAATAAGCTCTGCATACATCCAAGAAAAGTGCATACACTGACAAAGATGCTTCTACTTTTGCACAACACATGGCTTTTTTATGTGATATGTTCTTCCTTGAAAACTGCTCCCTCACAAAATGAAAATTCAGCAGAATCTCTAATAGCTTTCATATTTCAGTCTAATAGGTAGCGTGGCATTGCACTGCCACCCACCTTTGCTACAATATTGCACAGCACATTTAACAGACATTTGCTTCCTTCACACAGTCCTTATGTGCAGCTTCTACAGGACCTTAGTATTAACATTTAACAGAGTCTATGAGCATAAAGCACATTTATGAACACCTGCTAGAACATTTTATTTGCCTTAAGAGTTTTATTATAACTGCTAAATTTTCTTGCTATGCTTTATGGGCCAAATCCTGGTCAAGTTTTAGCCTAAACTCCCATTGACTTCAACAGGAAGGAGATTTGATTGTATGTGGGTTTCCACACAAATTCAATACAGCTTTAAACAAAATGGGATTGCTGGTAAGCACAATATTAAGAGAGCAAAAGCCAGTGCCTAGCAGCTCTAAACAAAACCAGTGAACTCAGCCTTTGAAGAGAATTAAAAAAAAATTTAAAAATAAAAAAACTCCATACCCACAAATTTGTAATCTTCACATTGTATTACAAAAGTTTGCTGACTCCAAGGAGAAAAGCGCAAGTCGTACAGGTATTGCACCCACAAAAGCCCATGGCCTCCCATGCCTTGGTGGGATGTTCTACCACCAACCCCTCCCTCTCAAATCACTCACTGATGCTCCTGTTGCCAAAACCTTTGACCTGTGTACCAAAGCCACCCATGGCCAGGACCCAGCCAGGTCGGCACTGATCTCCTCCTCTGACACATCCAGTCACGGCCCTTTGCAACACCACAAGACAGCCTGGACCAAAGCACAGAGAGCCAGGAGGTGTGGCTGGGGAACAGCCCAAGGAAGATGTTGTGGAAGAATCCACACCAGGAGTCCGACCGTTCTGGAGATGTTCTCTTTGGCAGAGTTTCACCATCATTATTGGATGTGTTCGTAACACCCCTGTGAGACCAAACGCGACTGCTTGCAAGTGAGCAGCACAGCTCCTCACAGCTGAGAAAGGGGTAATAATGGAGGACTCCATGAAGCCTGCTGGAAGCCCTCTGCAAAGATTTAAACTCATTCGAAAATAAATAGACATTACTTAGACCGTCGCTATAGAAAGCCCTAAAATAGTAAGGCAGACAGCTAGTAAACAGTAGACGAAACAGCAAAGCCACTCATTTCGCAAAAGCTTGACAGTAAATGCTTGATTCAATGTATACTATTAAGCCCCCCAAAATCAAAACAATTATAAAAATGAAATTATAGACACAATGATGAATGGTAACAGATTAAATGTTAACAGATCTAGCATCATACACAAAAAACATTGATTTTCTCTGATTACTACTTAGGTGATCAGACTGTATGAGGTCCTAGTTGCCTGCTTGCTCTAGATTTTATTAATGCTCCAATATCAGACACCCAATTTGGAAATCAATGCTTACTTCATCATTTTTCTCTGAAGGATTCTATTATTCACAATTGATTTAACAGAAATGAAAGGCTTACCATTAACAAGACCCAGCTGCTGACACTTCTTAGATGAATTATTGAACTTCTAAAAGTGAATTAACTTAACCATCACCAAGACTTATTGTCTGATGTTTCTCATACCAAAGTCAGTGTATTTATAATTACAGAACCAAGTATCAGAAAGTAGCTTCTTTGCTGCCTCCTTAAACACCCACTATATACACTAAGAAAAAATTAAGATTTGCAAAGATATAAATAGGAGTTATGCACCAAATACAGTCAATGGGCGCTTAGTGTCTAACTGCCTTTTTACGCCCTTAATCTTGATCTTCCTTCTAAAACACAAAGACACAGCTCATTTCAGGCTTCAGAAAAAGGAAATCCAATTTATGGCAAGTTACATCTCCTGCCAATGATATTACAACAATCAAAGATCCCTAGAGCTGACCATGTCCTGCCAAAAAGCCTACAGAAGATGATTATTAATTCCCTTTAGGTACAAAGTGAAGATCCATCTTACGAATTGAGATAAAAGTAGTAAATATTAGACAACTGCAAGTAGAAATAGTACTACAACTCCATCCCCAAAAGCAGTGTAAACATACAAAGGAGGAAGTCTATGCGTAAAATCTGCCATCTGAGCTAAGGGGCTATCCTCTCAGAACATGAATCCATCATGCCCATCTTCCAGCCTGAAAAGGACTATGTATCATCCAAGGTGAGTTCAGTTCCTCTTATGAGAGTTTTTGTTCTGCATATGACAACCTGATCGAAAGTCCAGTACCAAGAGAGGACAGGGTTGGGAGGGCAGTTCATTGTAATCCTATGAATTAACAACTTCAGCCTCAAATACTCCGCATTCCCTTGCGGGTACATGGCTAATAATGCTATTCATGAACTGTCTTTGAGAAGTGGTGGAAAAAAATCTTGAGTTTTAACAGTGTAACACCACCCAGTTGCACTGGTCTACAAACAACTTACCGTCAAACACACGAGGAGTTGTGCTAGGCAATATGGTATCCATAAGCCACAGGTTAGCAGTACCACAGCTGTCTAGTAGCATATCAAGAACAACTGTTCAGCTATTGAAACTAGTGAATGTTTCAGGTCTTACCAGACTTCTTGCTAACCTGTACTACCTGGCTGAATATGCTTTCAAAATGCTATAATGGCAGCAGCTGCCTCCTTTAGCATCCACCACACTGGCAGAGCCCAGCTGGGCTGTACTGACCTCCACAACTGCCCCGAAAACTTCAGCTCAAGACCAAGTTTAGACTTTAGGTGCACCCCGCTCAGAAAGTCTTCTGGATTAATAACACAAATTTCTGCCTTCCTTTTTGTGGTGGAATGATAAGATGACATACCTGGTCTATCCTTTTCACAGAAGCTGAAAAGTGAACGACTGCCCAAAATCACTAGAAGCTTCTTAAAGCCCTCAGTGGACCTGACTGCTTCCACACTGCTGGAGGCAAAACATCTGGGCCTTTTTTACTAGGATTATTGTCTGAGGAAGATACTCTTTCGAGCAAACCAGCCTCTTCTGGAGTACTGTATTTCTCCTTCTCAAATCTCTCCATCTGTTTTAACTCTTATCTTACTGGAATTAACTTCTCAAAGTTCTGCTTACATTGGACAAAACGTTTAAAAAGGAAAATGGGAAGGAAAGAACCCTGACATGCAGAGTCTCCAAGCTCATAATTCTTACTGTCTTAGGAAAACAGGCCAAAACAATGAAATTATTACTATGGCAAAAAAATTTAGGTACCCAGATTTTTCAATTTGCCTCTTCTCTACAGAGTAATACTTTTGAAATGAGGGTTGGCTGGCCATAACTGGTCTGGTTAAATTTGGTATCTGCATAAAACACATCTCAGCAAGTAGGTTATAATAACTTTTTTAAAAAGATACGGACATTGGCAGATTTCCTGCCTTCTTTGCACTCATTTTTTCCGGTATTTCCCACATTGCGAAATACCTCTTCATGCTATAAAGACAGAGCAGTTGCAAAAGTGGTCCTAGCGGTTCCAATGGGAGTAACGTGGTCAGAATCTGGCATTCAAAGTTTCCATTTCTACATAGGTTTCATTTATTTTTCACTTTAAAAATAAGACCATATTTTGGAATGTAATTAGAGCTGCTCCTACAAGGCAAAAGAAATAACACTGCTGGCAAGCCTCAAAGCTGTTCCGAGACAAAACTCTGTTGGCAGAACTTTTAGAAAAAACTTTTTGATTAGAGGCAGAATTCAACACCAGCATAAATGGGAGAAATTTCACTGAAATCAATCACATTACATGTGCTTACTTACTGCAGGTCTGAATCCACACTACGTTTATATAATGCAAATATATTTAGCTGACATGGAATTGAAATTCTGTTGAACGAATTGTGTTTAATCTTCTACATGTATATAACAACTTAGTATCAAATTCTGTGATCGTTCTTCTGTGAACACTGTTTTTCCTCGTATACAAATGCAACCCTGCTATTTACTAAATACCATGACCAGGCCACACTCGTGTCTTTTAATGTAACAGTTATCCAATTCAGGTGCCCAATGGTTAGGATAAGATGCAATTACAGTTGCAAGAGCTATATTTCTGTATCAATTACAGGCACAGAGGAACATAACATCAATCTGACATCTCACAACTTCTGAGGGTTTGATTTGGCAACCTACTTTCTAAAGCACCTTTTTTTGGATGTCATACCTAGGGGTTTTTTTAGGGCATGAATAAGCCCATCAATGTCAAACAGTGCTCCTTCAACACAGATCGTGGCAAGATTTGATTCTCAGCTTCACTGTAGCACAGACAACCACAAAAGTATTCAGGTACCTGAACATAGGTGCTTGTGCCCTTGGACATCCAGGATATAGCTGGATGATGGATGCAACAAAGTACTCAAAGGAAATCTGCACCACTTTAGGTCAGCTATTGAAAGCAACTGAATTGAGTCCTTCTTGCCAGAGATAGAAAGCTATTTGACAGTGGTCTCAGGCTGCTGGAGTAAGCTTATGGGTTTGAGGAACAGGTCACAGTAAAGGCCCTTTTCATTCTGGGAAATTAAAATTGTTCTTACTTACTGCAAAAGCATGGTAGGCAAGGAAAGCATTATATCGGCTACCACAAACAGGCTTCAACAGATACGACGAAGCACAGTAACAAAAAGACTAGCATTTTCCAACGGGTACTGCTCCTCTCCTTCTCCAGGGTTTATGTGATCCCAGCTTTGGGAAAACTCGTGATTTTGGCAAGGTCATGAGTTTTTTCCAATGAACTCAGATGAGAAGATAAGCTGCTTTTTAAACATCCATATCTTACCAGATCTCAACGGAATTTCATTGGTTTAGGAAAAAAAAAAAAAGGCATTGAAATTGTTTGAGAATTATCATCTTGCCAAATATCAAGATATGCTGCAAAGACAGGAGGTGTAAGAACGTCACAAAGAAAAGCAATGCAGAGCTTAAATACATAAATATTTCTAAAACCAAGTTCTAAACACAGGTTGGTTACCCTGTGGTTGACTTGACCTTAAATGCAGTGGTTTCAGTACTGAATTGAAAAGATTCAGTGTTTCGTGTAGCTTTTTTAAAAACAAAAATACAACACAACTGTGCTTTTTTTTAAACTTGTTATAGTCTAACTAAAAATAAAAATGACAAAGCAATGCAGACCAGAATTATTTACCTTCAGATTATTAAAAATTTGTATCCAATGTACCACAATGCACAAACTGCTTCAAACAATTCAGCTAAGCACATTTGCAACACTTGATTGTAAAAGTCAGGCTGCCCACACATAAGGTATCTTTTCAATAAAACATGACACTTATTTTAGATGTTTATTGACTTAAAACAATTCAACAAATAGTAAGAAATGTAAGAGGTGATGATTATATGTTCAGATTGCAAATTAATGTGATTAATTTGACCACCAATGTAATTAATACATTGACCAGATAGGTAGAGTTGGAGCTTCAAATAAACGTAATATGCAGCTACTTTAGGACTGAAATTCCACACAGAGCTCTCACTGAGAATAAATTACACATTTTTTTCAACATAGTGTGCCTAAGAATTGGTGTCACAAATATCATCAAATCTCCAGGAATTTAAGGCCAACTTGCTCCTGAGTATAGGAAGGTGTGATAATAACATATACAGGTGTTTCAGAAAGACTTTGTTTTTTTTAAAACAAGCAGTCTCTTTCTTTCCATATGTTACCAAGTCTAACAGAGGCACATTTTTATTTAGGCTAAATCATGCCTTCTGGGACACACTTATGAGGAAGAAAGGAGGACACGCAACTGGCATTTGAGACATATTGCCAGTGCAAAGCTGCCAAAAGCACACAGCAGGGAGCATGTTTTGGCTATCACAAGCAGAATAAGCATGCACTCCTTAACCACTGCCAGCTGGCATTTGTTTCCAAATACAGAATGCTCACCAGGCAGTTTGGAGACTGGACATACTCCTAACCTTAAACTATGCTCCCATAAAAATGCGCTGTTGAGATACCTCATTAACCATGCCTGTCTCCTAGTTTATTGCCAAATGAGAAAGACCAAATGACACAGAAAAATAATACATTTTCTCCCTATGCACAAAAAAACTATTTAAAGTATATCCTAACACACTCTAGTGCTTACAGCAAGAGAGGGATTTTAAGAGTGTTGGAAGAAGTTTCTCACAACATCTCAAGAAGCAGAAACAGTCACTGCTCCATTATACAGAGATTAAAAAGTGAAATCCAGAAACACAAGGTACCAAGAAAACACAGCAATGAACAGCATGAGTGGCTGGCACTGTGATTATAAACTATACTATCATGTTTAATACAACCTCTAGCAATCCCCACAACAGAGACACTCCCTCCTTTATGCACCGAGGTAGATTTGTGGGTAGAAGATTAATATCCCCTTCCATCTGCTAAGGACTATATAGGTCCCTTGGGCTTTGCACCAAGGGTACTTTGCCCTTAGGATGAAACAAGAAATGTGAATTTGTGTTCGTTTCTACGTGTGCCTACTATTTCCAGCAACACTCCCAGTTGCTAAATGTGTATTATTTCAGCTTTATCTACCAAAACCATATTTTATCATGGTAGTTCAACTGTGATTCCAATTAGATTTTCAAAGAGATCAGTTAAAAGGAGAACAAACCAACAGGGGGGCACTTTTCACTTTTAAAGTGCTTACCTGACACAGCCTGCATCGGTATTTTCCCTCTAAGTGCTCTATTCATTAACTTTTCACTACATTTTCAAAGAGACTCCACTCTTTTGGATTTCCCTTTCTCCATCGCTGATACCCTGCTGTCATGGACCAAGCAACACTGAAGGAAGAAATGCAGCAAAGACTGCCATGCAAAGGAGAGGGCACTGACTAAAGTCTTCATTTCCTTCAGGGGATTCTGTGAGTGGATTTCAACTTACCCCCGTAACTGGACCTCTGCTCCTGAGAACTGGAGGCGACTCAGAAGGAGCTTGACACCAGGGTAGTCTTCATGGACCTAAGCCAGTTTGACATCCTGGAAGAATAAGGGGAAAGAGCAGTTACAAACTGAGATTTTGAAGGAATAATGCAAAGATACTCATCAGAGCAATGATACTCAGAGCAAAAATCAGAGAAGATCTTAATGGAATCTCCAATATCCAGAAATGAGAAATCAAAACTAGAGTATTGCTTCACTAAAGTCTCCGAATGTGGGGATCTCAGGTTCATGACACGCTTCCTTTCTGAACACCACTATCAATTGCAACACTGACCCCCTCCTCAATTCCAGCTCAAGGAAGAGGTAGGTGTCCACACCAGAATTCCCTGCGAGCACCCAAGGAAATTCCAAGCCCAGTCAACTGTGTTTGCACCATCACTAAGGACATGCAACAAACTTCCCCCAGTTTACTCAGCTTAACTTTGGAAAAAGAAAAAACAAAAAACAAAAAGGCTGAATACCTCTGCAGTTGAACCATCAACCTAAGAAAATTCTATCCTCTTTTTTAAAAGGTAATCATGATTTCGATAACGTAACCTCTACCAATCATTTTGATCCAACTAGACTCTGTGTCTGTCAATCCACTCTTCCCAACAAGAAAAGCAGGACAAGAAGGAAAGAAGTCAAGCGAGCAGAAAAAAAAATAATAATGATTTGCTCTGTTCTGCCCTTTTTCATCTCCCGCAGAGAATTGCCTGGTCTCAGACAGACTCTGCCAGAGTGCAGAAACTGCGGCCACAAAAGACAATTCATATTTCTCTGTCACATCAGCAGCACTACAAAACAACGTGGTTGAATGAACAAAGTGCTCTGAGTGCCCAGCCCTTAGTACTCATAATATTACTTTGAAAAGACTTCTCCACTGGCTTCTCAAATCAGGAAATACTCTAAATCAAATTTATACACTTAACATGGTTAAAATTTGCTGTAAATCCAACCAAAAACCCAGACTGATTTTGTGTAAAACAGTAGATTTATCGGCAAAGCTATTTCCATATCGCAATCTTGTTACAACCAGCAGATCTGCTCATATATTTCTGACCCAGATCTAGTGATATTTGGTCTTTTTCTTATGTTTCCTCAACAACAAATCATGCATTTTAGCTTTTATCTAAAAATTAAAGAAATCATCTTTCCCTTTTATACGTGTCAAATGCTGGAAAACACATCCTGAGTATGACTAAATACACAAAGCAGCTGAAAGGGATTCAAAATTGCTAATATCTCCTGATTACCAAGTCACTCTCAGGTGCTTCTGGAAGTGTTGGAGTCGAAAAGCTTGAACCTCAATGCTTAAAAAAATAAATAAATATTTATTGTTAAGAATATTACAGACAAGAGCAGGACTCAGACACAAGGAAGGTAAGGGCAAAAGCAAAAAAACTGCAGCTTCCCTTGCCTGTTAGGTGAGTTAAATAAGAGTTAAAGGTTAGGTGAGTTAAAATAAGAGTTATCTCCCATCCAACAGCCTGCTCTCCTCAATGTGTCTCCTCAATTCCCTCCCTGTGGTCTGTACAGGTAGGCAGCCCCCGGAGAGAAAAGCCACTGAAGTCTACATATCCTACAGAGCACCAACAGCAATCATTCCAGTTTTTATACAAGCCCACTGTACCTCTGCAGAAAGGCCACGCTCAATCTGGCCCACAGAGAAAATACAGCAGGCTAGATTGATACTATCTACTCACTGTCGCAAGTTATATATATGTGTATATATAATAGCACAGAATCAGGGAATCAGAGAATGGTTGGAGTTGGAAGGGACCTCTGGAGATCATCTCGTCCAATCTACCTGCTAAATCAGGTTCACCCAGAGNTGTGCCAGTTGTCCCTCATCCTATTGCTGGGCACCACTGAAAAGAGTCTGGTCCCATCCTCTTGACATCCACCCTTGAGATATTTATAAACATTGATGAGATCCCCTCTCAGCCTTCTCCAGGCCGCACAGACCCAGCTCTCTCAGTCTCTCTTCATAAGAAAGGTGCTCTAGGCCCCTAATCATCTTTGTATCCCAAATACACATAATGTCTCCATCAGTCTTTATCAAAATCTGAACAAGAATCTTAACTTTTAAGCCTGAATCACAGCTAGCATATTTAACTTAAGTCCTGGTAAAAGGCATTTAATGACATTTAAAAAAAAAATTAAAAATTGTTTGATGTGGGGACCAGGGGGGTTACTGTGCCTACATTTCTTCCTCCTTCTCCCACAAGTAAGCATGTATGCACACAGACACACAGGATAACAAATAAATTAAATAAATTTGTCCTCCACTACTGAATATTCCCATTTGAACATCTAGGCATCAATATATAAAGTTCATGTTATTTCAGTGAGGCACTGCTTGGATGAATAATGATGGAGGAATTACAATTCACAGACTATTTGGTCATCACTAATTCAAGGAAAAACTGAAGTCTTAAGGGCAAATCTATGGGCATTTCTGATGATGTCATTACGACCTCACACAGGTCACAAGACAAGCAGTGCTGATACTTTGTCCACCTTCACACAAAGTTAGTTCTGGGAGACACGAAAGGACTCAGAGGAAAAACAGCACATGTATTCGAGCTGTGTATTACAAAACACAAGTGGTCAAAGATACCACAACTAATAAGAGCGAGCCACTCTCATCACATCAGGCTGAAAGGACATCAATATTAAAAAAAAAAAAAACAAAAAACCCACAAAAAAACAAACCAAACCAAAAAACCCAAACCAAAACAAAAAAAACCCCACAGCACTTTTTTTATTACACCAAACTATAACAGCCATTTCAAATTTACCATGTGTCATATACCTTCCCAGACTTGTGAAGAACCCACCTACACCAAGTACAGCCAAGTCCAGCAAAGACTCCCACCCACCATGCTGTACATCCATTGTCAGAGCTGTTTTCAACATAGGGCAGCAAGAATGGGACTAGGCCCAGCAGCAGCACTTTGCCCCACAGACAGTTTAAAATTGATCCCCTTGATCTTTACAAAATCCTTTTTATTCTAAATTACGTTGGCCATGAGTGCTACACAACGGTCTCCTCTGACTCCACAAATTGTTCTTCCCTTCCAAGAATATAATTAAAAAGAATACTTAGCATAACTGTAATGACACTTCTTTCCTCTCTCTCTCTTCTTACAGAATCCAAATAATTTAGGCTGGAAAGGACCTCTAGAGGCATGTCCTTCAATTCCCAGTCAAATCAGTACTGATTTCAAAGTTAGATCGAGTTGTTCAGAGCCTTGTCCAGTCAAGTTTCTAAACCTCCAAGGGTAAATCCCACAACATCCACAGCCCCTGGGTCAGAGCTTAGCCATTTTCATTGTTAATTTTTACTGACACTCAGTCAGAATTCTCCCATTTCAATGTGTGACGAATGCACCTCGTCCTTTCTCTGTACAGCCCAGCAAAGGACATCTCTCACTGCTCCATAACAGCCCATCAGGAGATGGAAGGCAACAATTCACCTTCATCTGCTATCCTCCAGGCCGGGCAAACCCAGATCCCCCAGCGTCTCCTTGTATGCCACGTGCTCCAGCCCCTATCCACCCAAGCAGGCCTCCTCTGTGCTCTCTCCAGTCTGTCCCCACCTTTCTTGCACTGGTGCCAAAGACTGGACACAGTATTATTCCAGGAACAGCCTCTTCAAAAGCACCAAGTCACCATCCTCAGGTGGGTGGCCACACTCTTGCTAATACAGCTCAGCAGGCCATCAGTCTCCATCACTGCAAGAGCACACTGCTGACCCTGATTCGGTGTTGTTTTTTAAGCACTATATGCTTTTATTCCTACAATTTCCACAAAGTTAGAAGAAAGCAAGTGATGGGGAGGGGGGGCACCATGCATTCTTTGGGTAACACAAGGTCTTTCAAAAAGATGGACCGAGTTTGAAATCACTATATCTCTGAAATCACAAGCCGGCCATGAAAGAAACTCTTATCACTTGAAAGGGCACGGCATAGAGTTTCAAAGGATAACCCATAACTTAGAATCATAGAAGCATTTTGGTTGGAAGAGACCCTTAAGATCATCGAGCCCAACCATAACCTAACTCTGGCACTAAACCATGTCCCTAAGAGCCTCATCTATATATCTTTTAAACACCTTCAGGGATGGTGACTCCACCACTTGATATTTCATTAAACCGTTTGTAAATTTTTGTGTAACTGTGACATGTTGCCATCATGAAATGTACTGATTTGAAATTGGGTCCATATTTTTGAAACACCCTGTGCTATAATACAAACAAGGAGCTAATGTTGTAGCTAATATTCTTTGTGAAAAACTTGCGAAGGAAAGAAGTGGGGCATGATCTTACAGCCATGGAGGTCAACTCAAAGTTTCCACGAGAAAGGATAACAATACCCCATATGTTAAGAAGCAGTAAACTTGCAGATTGATACAGTAAGCCCGAAAAGTACTGTTTCTTTTTCTGACAGATTTTTAAAGAGATATATTTTAGCTAAATATTAACATCTGCTGATGGCTGAAAGAAGGTGACTGCTCCAAGTTAGAACTCTTTAAGCTGTGAAAATGCAACGAAGCCTTTCACATATTTCACTTAGATCATACAGCATTGCTTTATAGGTCCCCTGATATACAGAGCAGCATTGGCTACCTTGTTTTCTGATCTCAAAACAAGTGCTTCTGAAGAAGACCTCAGAGAAGCAGCACAAAGGATTTCACAGGAGAATGCACTGTTTTCATGAGTGGCATCTCAGATCACCTAAACACAGACCACTCTGGAACAGCATTTTTTGTTTCAGTGACCGAACAAACAAAAATCTACACTTAAAGAAAACTGAATGTGGTTTAGAACGTAGCTATACAACTTCCTGCAGTTGACCCCAGAAAAAAATAAAAGACATATGATCTGTAACTTCCTTTGACTTTTCTTTGAACGCTAGATGGAAAGCTCTAAAGAGCTGGATTTTCTTATTAGTTACTTCTAAGACTTCTGCTAAATTAAATTTCAAAATAGTATCTAATGCTAAAATATATACATGTACCTATACCATTGGCTAAAACACCCTCTCTTAAAGCAAAACAAATTCTAATCATCATTTTGACACAGCGTGTGCCACATTACTTTGATGAAATGAGCAGTACATGCCACTCACTTGACAGCATTTATTCCAAAGTATTTGCAGAGAGTCTAGACATAGGTCAAAAGAGATACAAAAGGAAGGAGATGTGAGAAAAGGAAGAGGTGTTACCTGTACTGAGCTATGGAGAGCAATCTCCCCCGCCGGGCAGCCCAAAGCATGCCCTTGCAGGAGGTGAATCAGGTTTCATTCAGAGACCCAAGGCAGGCAGCTTTCAATACAACTTCATAGTCATGCTCCCCATATGCAAGAATGGGTTTAATAAAGATTCAATTTATCATTTATTTAAAGCTTGTCTTCTATTACTTCGCTACATATTGCTGCCGCAGGGAGCAGCTTTTTCATATCTGCCTAGATAAGAGCGAAAACCTCCAGAATCGTGACTGCCAAACACTCCAACAACAAATCGGCAGCCCCGGACCTTATGACCATGCTGTTCAAGTTCAAAACCTACCCCCTTTGCAGCTGCAGAAGTTTTACTCAAGAGCACAAAATATGTTTTAACGTAGAGAAACAGACACAGAGGTACTCATAGACACGTGTATATTAATTTCTGCACACGCCATAGGAAAGGTAAGCAGAATTCTGCACATTATTAATACAGACACAACCACAGTAAAAAAGCCTTCAGCAATTTAATAACAGTAACAGACGTAGTTGTCTGTAATATTCCGCATCCATGGAAGAAAAGCCACAGCAAGTACCCCAGAGCTCTCTCACAGCGGTGGTGGCACCGGCACCTCTGCATCAACCTGCTGCACCTCTGGAAACGCGCATGGTCCCAGCCCCACGGTCCATCCATCGGCTCCCCACGCCAGCCAACTAAAGGGGAGACAAGCTGTAGCACTACAGGAGGAGTAAGAGAAACAAAAACCTCTCCCAGGAGAGGCCCCTCTTGCCCGCACCCACCACGAACACACACATCGGCACAGGAGCCAGCTCCGGTCTGAAGTTTTCACACGTGACCTGGAAAGGTTTTGCCATCGCTTGTCTAATCAGAAGGACAAAAACCACTCTATGTGCAAAGCTTTTAAACACCTCCAAGACTGGCACTTTTACTTCTCCGGGTTTGTTTTTCTTTCCCCTTCATCCTGTCCTCTCCATTCAGCTTACACGGAGACCACCTCCAGAGTGCCATGCTAATTAGCAACAGCTTGCACTCTACATTAAAAACAAAAATAGCTAAAAAAAATATTCTAGTGAAAATGGAAACTGAATGAGCTCATACACATTTCACCATTTCATTAATACCGGCATATTTTAATTATATCCAAGTAATTTAAATTGTGATCTGATCAGCAGACTTGTCATAAGCGCTGAAAAATAAAGTCATAAATTAGATGTGTGATATGGTAGGGTCTATTGCCCTACAGACTTGCTATAAAGCGCTACAAAAATATATATGGCTGTAATCAAAGCTGACAATAATAAGCTCACTGTGTCAGAAGAAAGAGCTGAACACCACAGAAAAGTTAGGCTGATGTGGAAAATAAATCCAAAATCTCCAAAGTATTACTTCAACAAACTACACAAATATTTAATAAAAAGAAGTTCTTTTGCTTTCACTAACATGAGTAACTCCTAAAAATAAAAGTATTCTGTACAGCTAAACATATATTCTACAAATTCTCTACACTTTCCTGTGTTTCATACACACTTGACTTCTTCCCAGTGGGCCTAAATCTGTCTGTTTTGGGGGGGTTGTTTGTTTGCTTTGGTTTTATTGTTGTTTTGTTTTTTATGTCTGTACTTCCTACATGTTCAGCATTTTCCAATCTATCTACCTTGAATATGAACTAAAATGAAGACTACAGAGAATAAAAAGTTAAATGACTCTTAAACTCTTAAATACTTCTCAGCATTGTAGCAAATGGAATACTGTACATTGCTTTGAAGGAGGGAAATGTGATTTAACTGACAATTCATTAGCATCTTGGAACTCAAAGATCATAATTAATTAGAACTCAACCTACAAAGAAGCAAAATTTGACGTATTTTTTCCCGAAGTCTTGCCTAAGCTTTAACAACAGTTTGTGCTTACAATACACATTGTAACAGACTCAATTATTATAATTAAGATCAGCCAAGCTATATTAGGGAATTTCAACAACTATTGTCTCCTCCTAATATATAACCAAGGGAGAGAGTCAATGATATTGAAAGACAACAGATCCAATGTAGATAATTTGTAGAGTTCAGTGCTACAAGATATTACTGAAACAGGTTATTAAACAGGCAAAAACATATTAATGCTTCATGTGTAAAGTGACTGTTGGCTGAGAAGGCTTAGAAGGAACTTCCCCCGTGACAAAAAGCACACCGAAACGGCTCACAGCAGTTGGGTGACACTGGCCAAACTTTGTATGACATCCCACTGAGCAGTGGCAGCTTTTTAAATCGTTCCTGATAAGACACACAGGGAGAATCATGCTCTGGGAAACAAAGTTGTGGAAAATTAGATCTCTGTCTTGAAAATACTGGTGTTTCACACAAGAAGTATAAGTATTCAGCATAGATCTGTTTGAACCTGCTTCCAACTCTGATTTTACACGTGTGCAAATCCACAAAAGCCAACAGGGACTTTGTTCATACTACGTACATCTCCCACAATATCCATATAGACAGAAGTGTGAAAATGCATGCTCCTTTTCAGGCACATCTGGCTCAAACTCCTACTGTACACACCTGTGGACACCACATGGCTGGGAATTTGCTAGAATAATTCATTTCATTCTATGGAAACGCAGATATGTGAGAATACTGAGCCTTCTACACATTGCCCACACTAGAGACCCATTACCCCTGAAAGGAGCCACTATCCTCGCATCAATAAAACATTTTTGCTACAGATACAGACAAAACCACTTCAGCAGAAAACCAAAAAAGGCATAATGGTGAAGCAGCCCTTGGTGGTATCACTCCTTCTACCTTGAACTTGATTTTCCAGTGTAACACAGATTCTTTACCACACTGCTATGAAGGTGAGTTAGTCTGAAAACACAAGTGGACTGCAAGACCCTTCAGCTCTGCAAGAAAGTGCAGAAAAGAATTGGACAAGGTACCCCAAAGTGCAGCCATCTGCTTCAGGGTCAGCCTTTGCACTCTCCACAAGCACACTTCAGCACAGAATAATGACAACCAGGGCTGAGGCAGATCCTACACTGGTAACCACTCTCATTTACTAACACTGTGACACTGCTGTACAAGGACAAATCCTGCAACCCTTCATCCAGCAAAATGTATTTCGTTGGAAGCTTACACACAAAAAAAGCTGAGGATCAGCCTTCTCTGATCATTAAATCAGACACAGACAGATGCTGACACATCAAGCTCTTACCCAGGGATTGTTTCGTAAAGGAAAGATTTAATTAATATTTTAAATCAAAACCAGCTTTCTTGGTTAGAAACAAAACATATACCTAACTCTCAATGCCCTTATTTTAAGAAGAATGTTTTTTTGGTTTTGCTTTCAACTCTTCCCAAAAGATATAACCAGAACTGCAAACAAATGATGTCCACATAGCAACTTCTACCACAATGACACAATTGGTCTAAATTTCATTGACACCACTTTACCTTAATTCAGCTTCTCCCATAGGCACAGGCTCTTGCACTAGACATTCAAATCCTTCAGTTAACTGTAGCGTCACATACAATTAACCTATGCTTGCTAAACTTCCTCATGAGAACTCTTTTAAAGCTGAGACCCAAAGAGCAGTTTCAGCAAATTTCCTCTGTTTGGGCTGTTGCTGTACTGTCCTGGTGGGCATCCTTTGGATCCAGCATCATCTTTGGACAATAATATTTTGTGTTGCTCCATTAAATATTTCCAGAGTCCATTATATTGTTTCCTGTGTCTCCCCAAAGCATGGAGTTAGACTGCTTTATGGATTAAATATATTGCCAATGATTTAGCTCTTTGTATTTTATGTTACACACAGCTTGCTAAAATGCTATTAAGCACGTCTCTGCCAAAGGGAAAATATCAACACTATAAAAACCGGCAAAATTCTGCTACGGATTCAAATGACTGAACTGTCGCTCTAAGCACAAACAACAACGTACCACTAGAAAATAATTGTATAAACAGCATTCATATCACATCCTTGTATTGCAGCCTGCGATACACGCACACTGCTGAGTCTTCACGCTGTATTTGTGAGACACGGCCGAGCAGCAGGGATGCTGCAGCCCCGCTCCCCAGCAGCCGGTCCTGCCCTCGCTGCCACCAGGTCCCAGCGACCACATCCTTCAGCAGGGCAAGAAGGTGAAACTGAATTTCACTTGAGAAACTGAATTTCACTTCCAAAAGGAGCAGAAGAGCCGCCCCCGCCCGCCTTCCCGGCCATTCATCGAGGTTTTTAAGTAAATAACTATTCAACACGCACGAAGATGAAGTAGCCGGCTAAAAGTACCGTGCATTGTGGCTGTGTCTGCACAGGAATTTCATTCAGCGAAGTGCACCGTCCTTGGGATTCCGCGTTCATACTCTGAATCACTTTTTAGAGCAAGCGCTGCCAAGATCCATTAGCATTTTTCTAAGCGAACCTATAAACACCAAGTAATTTTTTCCGCCAAAATAACTACTCATTTATGTAAACAGCGGTAAACAGCAGAGCAAAAGCCAGCTGGCCGGCTGCAGAGGGGGATATTCAGCCCCGGCTCTGCGCTGTCAGGGTCCCGAGCACAGTTTAGCGCTTCCCATGCGCGACTTTATACGATCGCATCACTCCCGAACGACGTCGCGGGTGCGCTTTTGTCTGCAAAGGAGAAGGGATGAAGCGCCCAGGCAGGCACTAACGCCAATCACGGCTGCTAATGAGCCAAACACGCCAATAACGCCCGCGCCGCCAGCCCGAGTCCCGCGGGAGGACGCTGACAGCGCGGCCGCGCCGCTCCGCGCACCGCCGAGCCCGCCCGCCCCCACGGGGTCGGACCGGGGCAGCGCGGAAGGGGCCGCGGGGCTGTGAGGGGACAGCCGGCAGCGCGCCCCGCTTCCCCGCCCCCCCT
>VWYH01006495.1:708671-755685 GCA_013399365.1 Pampusana beccarii
CGAGGTGAGGGGGCGCGGGGCGGGCGGGGAGCGGGCGGAGGGGCGCCCGCCGCCATTGTGGCCCCTCCGCAGCGCGGAGCGGGCAGGTGCGGGCCCGGGGCTCGCCCCTCGTCAAGCGGCTCCCAAATGAAGCAGGTACACGGTCCCACCGCGTCCGAGGAGTCGTCGTTGCTGTGCCCCGTTCTGCCCAGCGCCCGGGACGGGCTTCACCCCCTCACCGTGGAGCTGCCGCCACAGCAGCGCTTGCTTTGCCTCCAGCCTGTGGATAAAGTTTTTCCCTCAGCAGACCCGCAGCCTGGCCTCGCCGGAGCTCCGTCGGGGCCCGGCCGGCTGCAGGGTTCAGCTGCCGGCCCTCAGCCCCCGCCCGGCTGCCGCTCAGCGCGGCTTAGCGACTGCGGAGCCTTCCAGGGAGAAACGCGGGCGAGAATACGAGCCATTCGGATTTTTGACAGCTACAAGGAGCTCAAGGAAGAGTTACGTAAACATTATTGAGCGTAATAAACACGGGTCAGCATTAGGCAGCCTTCTGTAGAAATGTTGGTAAAAGCCATGGCGAACGTTTTATTCGTAATGCCTTTTTAACTTTATGTAGCTGGTGTAATAGGCCCCGCGCTTTGCTGTTGGCTCGACGGAAAATCGTTAGCCCGGGAACAGATGAGCCAGTTGGGAAGGCGAGCCACCGGGATGCTGCACGCTCTCATTCAGAGATGCTGCGGGTTAGAGGAAGCAGCAAGAGCCTTGCCAACTTTCCCAATTTAATTATTAAGCTGTCAGTTCCTGACTCTCCTTGTTTTGACTTCCTGAGGCAACATCTGGCCGTAATAACAGAAATAAATAAATAAAAATAAAATTTGATCATTCACTCAGCAGCATTCCATTTGCAATGCCCTTTCTTACTGCAACTTTTATGAAAAACTCAATAAGGGGGAGCTGGACCTAGCATCTCTCTGAACTACCCGAAAATAAAGACGAGAACAGTTTCGGCTGTGATCCTCAAGACAAAGCTGTGCAGGAGGCTATATCATACTTGAGCCTTTTTCCAACAAGTCTCGTGGCCTGCATTTTGATCTTCCTAATCCTTCTTTTATTCAGAAGAACATCAGCACTTTTTTCACTGCATGAAGCTGAATTATATGACTTTGGGAGACAAAAATACATCATCTTTTGCTAGCCAAGAATTTTTGCATTTTCATCAAACATTGCTTGAAAAGGGTAATAGTGGTTTCAGAAAGAGAAAAAAAAAGTCAAAACACATAAAGCATATCAGATTTAAATGCTACCAAATGTAAGTGAAACACTGAAGAGAAGTTTTAAAATATCCATGACTGTGTCTTCACATGTTTTCTGGGTCTGTTTCATATAATGTGACAGCTTCAGCTCACAAGTCATCATTGCAGTGGCTTTTGGAACTGTATGCCTTTTTTTTTTTCATATCCTCACTCAGATATACACAGACACAAAAATACATATCTATATATGAACACATGCATACGGAGAGACAGAGTGACTCAGCTCTGCGTTCTACTTGTTTCATGAGTTTTCAAAGCTCCGGCACTGTTCTCTTCTCTTATTCAAAATGCCTCAAGCCACCTTGCCCACACTGCAGAGGCTCTGGCAAAGCGAGGCCATCTCCGCTGGGCTGGGCTCCTCCTCCTCAGGTCACACTCTCCTAAACGCCTACCTGAAAGTCAGGAGGTTGCCCCTTCCATTAAGCACACAGCACCTTGGGCTTCAACACTGACCCTGCACACTGGTCCTAGAGAATCCTGGGGGACCTTTCTTCCTGGTGGTCACTTGGAGCTAAGGGAGAAGACCAAGATCTGGAGGCAGAGGTCCTGTGAGCTCCAGCCACGACAAGATGGCATCAGGAATGCTGTAGGGTGACCACCATTGCCCGTGAGTGGCATTCTGCACAGCACGGCACTTTGTTCTCTCCTGTGCTACGGACCGACAAGAGGTGTAGCAACCGTGGTGGTAAGTATGAGCTGGGCATGTGTGACAGCAGTGCCTAATTCAGTACCTCCAAGTGTGAGTCTTTTCCTTAGTACTCTCAGTGAAAGCACTGGTTTTCCCATTCCATTAATTCTGTCTCCTGTGAAGTTAGGTGTAGAGATCACAAGAGTCTGAAGTCAATGCTGCTGTCATTTGGGCTCATGTCCGAGGTTTGACGTTATGTCTTTTCTTTATTTTTCCCCCTCTCTGAACTTTCCTTCCTCTCATGGCTTGGAGGAACTTCTGGAACATTTTATTGGTTTCTTAGCTGCTCTCCACTGGAACTCCTCATAATTCCTGGCTTCCTAAGGCTCGCTGCGTACTTTCTCTTTTATATCCTCCAGTTCAAGCAGCAGAAAGGCTCACTATCCTATTAAGTAGGGCAGACTTTCTTAAATCATTGAAAGAACTCTGGATAATCCTTTCATACCTGTCTCCCATCTTCAAGTGAAATGACTATGCCTCGTAAGTCCTCATAGGATGGGATTGAATCATTTATATAAATTCTATTCAGGATTCTCGTGTTTTCCCTACAGTTCGTGAAAGATCAGTCAGACTCTTCCTTTCGATTGTAAAGAAGAAAGAAAATAGAGCGAGGGGAGAGTGTTGAAAGTGGATTTTCTGGTCAAATTCTATTTATAATCTTTTCTACCATTAGCCAATTTCCAGGCATATGGCTCAGATTTATTGTTAGAAAAGTCACCTGCAATTATTTTTAAGAAAAGTCAAAGCATTTCAAAATGTTCTGAACCAAAGCAGTGTTTCTGAGACTACACTAAGTCCTGTGAGCAGATGCATCTTTGAAAACTTTTGCATCATCTCTTGTTGTAGGAAGTTTGTACTACAGGGAGCAGAATTTGTACTTGTGTACATTAAGGAGTCTTATCATCGATTTTTGTTCACAAGATCCCTTGACAACTTCTGTATGATATATGAATTCAGCAGTAAAGAGGAAACTATGCCAAAAAAAATGAGCAGATCCTTTATGAAAAGAAGGTTGAAGAACAATTTAACACAGAGAATTTCACAATCTGCTGGTGAAGGTCAATAACATGATGGATAAGACTACAACAGATGTATTTATGTATTTATAAATGTGAAAGCAGAAATTAGGGTCTTCTTAAAAGTAGCAGCTGTTAATTGCCAGCCTCAGGTACAGACACACACTTGGAGAGACTGCTAATTAAGTGAGTGAAAAACTATGAGAGTTTCAGCTCCAAGTTACTTGCCATAGACCTAAGAGGTCAGGTGAGAGAGTCTGATTGCCAGGCAGATCCCAATCTGGATAACATTTTTTGGCTGTGTAGAGGCAATGATGTCCATCTGAAAAGGAACTGACTGTGGAGAAGGAAGCTTTACCGGGGAAAGTAGGATGTGCTGATCCACTAGGGCCAGCATCAGCAGATATTAAAACAAACTGATGTAGAGAGCCTCCCAGATATCTGCTATTGTATGGTCTGGAGACATCAGCTCATGTAAATCTGCAAGATGCATGAGACTCAGAATCTAAAATTACTTTCCATAATGAAAAGCATCATGTGCTGAAAGGAAGAAAAAACATCCTGCAGGAATCACAGAATCACAGAATGTTAGGGATTGGAAGGATTTGAAGCATCAGCCAGCAGACAAGAAAAATCCAGAATCCCACTGAGCTCGGGGGAATTTCTGCACACTCTAATGAACGTTTGTTGCAACAGACAGCACTCACCTAAGGACATGATATAAATCCCAAGGTGTTAATAATAACTCAATCCCTAGAAATATTATGTTTTTTTCTTTTCTACAAGATACTGGTAAGAAGGAACATGGAGTTTGTGGTCAGAGTTTAGAGTATGAATTTTGTATCTGCCATGCTTACTAGGTATCAGAAATGATATTTTACCTTTAGAGATGAGAAATAAAGCTGTGGTGCAATCAGACCATTATGCGATAATAACTGACGGTGGCAGCTGAGATTAGAGGAGCGTCTGCAGCTACAGATATTCAGCTGGGACTCCTTTAGGCTTCTGTGCATCAGCTGGTCTTCTGTTATCTCATTGGGAATAGAACTAAGCAACACATGGGTGCCATGCCTTCTGAATGCTTGATAAAGGAAGTGAAAAAACAAAGCTAATGAAAAATCTAGCCAGATAATTGATATTGTAAAACCTCCTCTACTGAGCTAGGTAATGACTTAACAAGGGCATGCATAAAAGACAAAGAAGGAAGGCATTAGGAGAGCTAACCCATTTGTTACCTGAGAGTTTTCTTCAATGATAATGAGAAGATTGGGAGAGATAATTAGGTGCATTGTGTTTAAAGAACTACTCCTGTCCCCAGGATGGATTGGCAGGGAGTATCAGGTAGCAAGTGTACTGATAAAAGGACATGAAGAACATGGGAGGACCATTTGGTGGGAGTGGAAAAGGTTGTAAAGGTCTTCAAGGAGTTAGGATGTAACATTGCAGAAAGCTGTGTCAATATGCAAGAAATTGTATCACCTTAGCATATAACAAGTGATAATCAACCGGGATGTTAATTACAGGAAAAAAAAAAAAAAAAAGGGTATTTTTGTACTGGCCAGAAAATATCTTAGAAATGTGGAGGTAAATAAGAAAAGAGATCTTAGCTAATAAGGAAAAACTTGATTTGGACGGAGAAAGAACAAAAACTTCAGTTATGGGAAGACAGATGTCTAAATCAAGCCGTGTTTGTATTTCTGGATTTGCCCCATAAAACTATAGCAACATGTAATTCCTCAATATTTCTGCTAGATCTTCTCGTGAATCATAGAATATTTTGGGTCAGAAGGGACCTTCAAAGGTCATCTACTCCAACCCTCCTGAAATGAGCAGGAACATCTTCAAGGAGCTGATGCATCTAGTAGGAATAGATCAGTGTTATTTGGGAGTCACAAATTAAACAACAGGGAACCTTCATTCTTAAAGAGATCCTTAAGGCTGATCATGTTAAGTATGGAATTCAGAGATTATATGGATTCTACTGCCTACTAATGAACAAAGCACCACCAAAAAGGTGTTTCCAGAAATGGTGAGGAGAACCAAGTTTTGCTGATAGGATGTAAGAGCAAAGCACGCTTCTCAAATGGATTTGCTATCCCAGCCACTAAGGGGTGAAAAACTGGGGACAGTTGCACATACACTGATGAAACACGGTGTTGCAGTTTGGCCCCGCAAGCTATGTGTTCTGGCAGAGCAGTCCAAATAGCTGTTATAAGTCAAAGCTTTAGACATCTTCAGGCAAGTATGAACTAGTGTCTCTCCTGCAAGTAATGGAAGGGATGTACTGTGTAAATCACATCGGTGATCCATGCTTAGAGTTCTGATCAGAGAAGAACAACAAATCTGTGTTACAAAGGTCCCTGTGTCACCTTTTTATGTAATACCACTCAGCCCTCAACAATCCAATACTCTTCTGATAAAATTATTTTCGGATTCATATTTCCTGAGAAACTTTCATATTTATCAAAAACTGGCGAGGGCCTTTGCACCTGCAGAGGTGCCAGATGCAAAAGATTTTTATGTCAGTGACCTGCGACAATATTTCAAAAGATGGAATAAAATACAAGTCAGATGTGAGCATGCCAAACACAGGATAACAAAAAAAACAAAAAACAAAAAACAACGACAAAAAAAAACCCCACAAAAGCACACACACAAAAGAGATAATAATCTGTCCATCTGAGGAAAAAAAAACAAAGCAAAACAGAAAGGTGCAACTATGCAAACTCTGCAACTAAATAGTGAAAAACTGAACCTAGAGGAGGATTTTAAAAAATCAGAAGTTTTCAGCATAGTATGTGCCCGAATAGTGGGCCTTGTCCGTAAGTTATGAACTCTATGTTCCTCCATAATTGTAGTCCATCTAAAAGCAGAGCCCTGGCAATGACTACAGCATTCAAAATCTTTGTAGATGGTGAATTCCCTGGTTTTCTAGGAGTTCCTATGAAACTGCAACTTGTGTCGCTGGTTAGAATTCTCGTAAAACTAAACAGAGAAAAATCCATAATCAGCGCAAGCAGTCATAGGGACATATGTGTCTTTATAAATGTGTCTTAATAAATGCATAGTTTGTTTAATATACATACATTTATATGTGTATATAATACACCAATACATTAAGTCCTACCAGCACATGCAGAAGTTCTTCTTTGCAGTGTGTCAACTCTGTTCTCCCTGGCTTTACTTCCCAAACTCAGCCTCTAGGGCAGATATTCAGTCCTGCGGTTGCTTTTGAAATGACATTCCTATAACCTAACCCCTTAAGTGAATAGTGTGGAGTACAGTATGGAAGGATATTTTTAGGCGACTTATTTTAACAGTTACATTTTACGCCCTTTTACAAGTCGATTGCTGCATGAAGGCGCATAGTGAACCTACCTTCCCTTGGCCCTTATGGGTTAGCAACAAATATTTCGTGTAACAGAGAATCAAGAGTGGTAATTGAACCTATTGTCCTCCAACATCTTCTGGGAAATGCTGTCGTCAGTGGGTGGCATTGGTTGAAGAAAAGATGAAGCAGATGCTCGACTGGTAAACACACCATAGATCTATTGCTGCTGCAAGCCATTGTGTCACTGGAGAGTGTGCTCCAGGTTTGTAAGCGGACACTGCTGAATGACAGGGCACGATTCATGGGCTGAAACTTGGGTTTCCAGTCTCCTTCTGGAGAGGTATCTGGTGATTAGGAAAGACACCTTAGGGCAGCTCCTCATGGTACACAACACCTATGTCATGGCAAACCTTTTGTGTCCCTAACTTGGAGTCAATTTTACACTGAGCATCTAGATGCGTTCTGGTTGTCTTTTCAGAGGATCACACTGAATCTTAAGTATTTCATTCTTTTATCCTTATTTGGAAAAAATTATCTCCAAAACAATACAAACAAGGAAGCAAACAAACAAGAATACCACCAGGGTGTCTGTAATTGAGACCTTAGGCATAATTGTTTGTCTATGGAGGATAAAACATAGCTATTTATCTGTGTTAACCTTTGACTACTTTCTTAGTCACATGGAACAGCATATTAAAAAAAAGAAAGAGTGATGTATAGGGGTAACAGCTACTCCAAGGAGGTTTTCAAAATCACGCTGTCACTGTTTCATTCAGCCCAATGAGGTCAGAGTCTTCTAATTAAATTCCGTGAGTTTTAAATAAACCCTGCAGTCTGCATTCTTGGTTGTCATAAACACAGTTGATATTTGTTATTATTTATGCTGAAGTACTTTTCCGGGTGTGTTTGGGTTTTGTGCAAATACAGGAAGAAACAGACTGATTGCTATGGGGATAAAATGTACCTTCCTAACTCAGGAAAACATCTCTCTGCCAGCTAGACTTGGTAAGCGTTACCAAGTGTCATCCATCGCTCATATCTGACTGTAATTTGTTGTGGAGCGTTCTGCTATAGCTTTCTATAAGGAGTAATATGGAAATTGCAGTGAATCGTATTTAGGAGTGATAATAAAAGGGGAGGCAATGGGCATCACCACCACCTCCACAGCCTCAGCTAGAAGAGGCAACTCACCTCTCTGGGCTGGCAGGGGCCGGTGCAGTGAGAGCTCCCTCTCCCGTTGCAGATCACTTTCGTCACCAGGGATATTCTTGTTTTAACCCAACCATCTGGTTCCTTGCTAGATTTTGTCATTTCCCTGCTTAACTCACATCTGCATTTTAAATGAACACTATTCCGTTGTGTTCTTTTACTGCTTGTTATTGTGTTGTACTGTGGCATTGCTTGGGCTTTCCATTGACTGATACAAAAATCAATACCTCTTCTACAGAAAAAAATCTGAATAAGCTGAATGCAAATAATACAATCATCAAGGCATTATTTAATTTAAACTGGAAAAAAACCCCAACCCAAACACACCACCACCACCAAAAAAAAAAACCAAACCAGGATTGCACAACATACTAGGACCAGCCTTCTTTCTTTAACGCCAGTTGTAATGTAGTCTCATCAGCATTTATGACCTGAGTGAAGTTTTGTTTAAAATGTCATCACCTTTGTAAACATGGAAAATATTTCTTGGAATGCTTTAGACATCAGATTATTTTTTAGTTTAAAAATGTATTTACATCTTTCATTTCGATATGTTCACAAGGTGAGTCTGAAGCTTCTTTATCTGACAAAGTCCAAGCACAAGCATGAACTTGTGATGCTTTGCTCTTGAATATGATAAAGAATAATTTTGACAAGAATTATTTGTGTTGGAAGTTGTTTTACTATCTCCCATTAATCTGCCTCCTTTTGCGGTATTATGTCCTTCTTTTCCACCAGCTGACTGGTTCATCTACTTAAGTCATTGGGGAAAGAACAGTCATTTGCTAAATGCTTTTACAGCCCATAGCACAGGAGGGTCCTGACCTGACTGGTCTTTGGCCTTAGAATATTTTAAAGGAATTTTGTATTTATTATTCTTGTGTGTAATATATCGTGGAAAATTTCTATTGCTCTCATGTTTTATCAAAGGTTATTTTTTATCCCACTTACATATATGTCTTATTTGCCCTCAGAGTGTCAGTTTTGCAGTACAGCAGCTTCTGCAATACAATCATGATATAGATTACATAGAATAATGGTTGTGTTACAGTAAGACACAGGGAAATAGTGTAATATTTTGAAGTCTTGCAGTGGCAGCACAAATGACACACCATGATGACATTTTCCTTTTGTTTGAACTCTGCTGGGTAGCAAAGATCTGAAAGAAAAATCCTATATTTATCTATAGGCAGTTACAGTACTACCATCAGTGCATGCTCCTCTGAGTTTGCCTTCGTTCAGCTCTGACCAAGGATGAGTGAGCACCATTTTGAATATGCAGGCACTTCAGTTTTGGTGCTTATTCAGTCCTTATTCAATCCTCAGTCTCTGCTGAGACTATGCTAGTAAAAGTGCCACATATAAAAATGGCTTTATGATATGCATTTGTCCTCAGAAAGTCCAGCTGCAACAGTAACTGATGTGTCTGCATAAAGTATATTTGTGTGTATGAGAGAGAGAGAGGGAGTGTATATCTCTTCAGGGAGATTCAAACACAACAATGGGGACAGGCAAGTTATTTGAATATTTGTCCCTTTGCATTTGAAAATTCTAGACTGTGCAACCAGCGATTTCTCTGCCTTCCCACAGTGTGTTTTCGTATAAGCAGCCACAAAATTCTCCAAACAATCAGCTGACCAAATAACTTCAGGACTGTCAGAGCTCAAGGCAGCTCCGCTGTCTTGTATTTTTGCATCAACAAATTAGTGGGAAATTCTGTCTTTTCCATTTAGTAGTACTGTCTTCTCCATTTGGATTTATTCAACACCAGAGAAAGTGACTTTGGAATTTCTTATCAGCAGTGTGCTGACAAAAAAAAAAAAAAAGAAAAATTCAGAAGTTTATATCCTGCATTTCCAGACAGGAAGGCTGGCAATATAGCAGTTGTGAGTCTTTCAGGGAACAGATCTTGACCACACTGGATATTTAAGTTTTCATTGCACCTAAAACAATAAAATAACTAAAAAGAACTACTCTTCCTCCTTTTCAAGTTTCACATCCTAATTCACAACTGTGAAAGTTACTTTTAGCTCAGTATTCTCCTTACATGCTGACATGGCTGCACTGTTGTTTTACCAGTATGCCTGCCACATTAGTATTTTAATCCACTGGCCGTGTTCAGTTGAATTTGTCAGAAGTCTCAAAGATGTATATTGTCACAAGCTTTATGAACTTCATGGCTAGGAGGAGGACAGAGACCTTGCTGGTGCTGCCGCCGGGGGAAGGCAAGTCAGCCTGTGTGGGATGTGGGGTTTGGTTTGGTAGCACATGTGCCCACTACCCAGCCAACCAGCCAGCGAACACCAACCAGTCCTTGCAGACTCTTCTTCAGCTGGCAGGGTAAATGAAGTGTAGATGGGGGGCACAGAAGGGAGCTGATGGTCTGGTGGGTGCATCAGGGAGGTTTTGCAGGAGGTGAGATAATGATCTGAAAATAATAAGAGGATGTTATGGGGGAAGGCAGTAAGATCAGAGAGAGGCAACTACAGGTGCAGCAGCAGAGGGATTTGTGTAAAGAGGAAAGCCAGCTAGCAGGGGTGATTTGGGAGAAGATGTAGGACACAAGTTTATAGGAAGCGAGGCAGCCTTAGTAGTGTTGTTACAATCTACTTACTGTAAATGTAATTGCTTGTAGACAATAGAAGACAGTAATTGTAAATTACAAAATGTAATGCGTAAACTGTAGTTTATATATAATATGAGACAATATCGTCCCTGTTAACAGGCTTGAAGTTTAATGTCTTACTAGATTATCATGCCAATAACGAAGTTTCGTTATTTAAAAGAGATACATTATGGGAAAAACAATCATAGCAGCAGTATTCAAGTAGTTATCCACTCTGCAGTTTTCCCATATTTCCAAGCTGTTAGTTGCTTTAAAAGAAGCTATAATTACATTAAATACTTCCCAGCATTCAGAAACTGGAATTGCTTGGCTTTCCACTAGGTTATTATCCTGCAGTAAATATGGGTGTTCAGTGTAATCACAAATAAAAAAGAAAATGGCCTAGTCAACACTATCTCATTAAAATGATGACCGCACAGTGGAAAACACTAAAAAACATTTCACTTTTATATTAACTATTGAAGAATATTAATTTACCCATAGCTTTGTATCGACGGTATAAATTTAGGCCGTGCACCTAGATTTTCCTTTGTCAACCCCAAATAAACACTTCATCTGATTAAAAGTAACTGATTTTACCAATGAGGCCAGATCTCTTCAGCAGTAAACCACTGGCAGCTGTAAGGAAGAAGACACTGTTCTGACCTACGAAACTGTATAGATGCAGTGTTGTCACGGAAGGATATCTTGCTCTCCATTCCTTCCACCCCATCTTGCTTGTTGTTTTGCTTATCCAAGTACCATCATATTTGCCGAAGGAATCCAAAAGAAGAAAGTAACCTCAAAAGTAGGAAAGCTGTGGTCAACAGCAACTAAATGTTACAACTGCTGGAAATCCAAGATGCGCAGGTCCAGAATAAAATGGATAATTTCCATCTCCAGTGTGATTTCTGTGGGAATATGCTCCAGCCGATGCTGGTGATTTACCAGAATGTTAGAAAGAAAAGCTAGATGAGCGAGAGAGCACTTCAAAAGGAGTCTAGGTACATGACAGAAAGTTTTCTCCATCAGCAGGGATCCAAGAAGTTGCAGCCAAGCACTTAATCTCTTTCTTACTCAGAAGACAGTGGTGAATATTTAGGGGTATTCACACTGGATGCCAGCCCACAGACTCCCTCTGGAAACCAGCTGCTGTAAGAAAATGAGGGTATTCATAAAAATAGCTATGCAGAGAGCAGGAAGATCAAGACAGTCAATCTCAACAACAGAGGCAAACAAATGTCATCAAGGAATGGAAAAGACTCTTTTCCTCCCTGTGCAGTGGTGCTAGCATGAGAAAAATTAACAAACAATATAGGTAAGACAGTGGCAAACCCGAACATATTTGGGAGAAAGAGCTACTGCATTTAAATCCTGTGCTCATTTTTAGTTCTATAGTCCTAACACAAGACAATAAAATGACATTGTGCAGACAGTGCAGGTAATATTTTCCTAGGACACCTTAGTGTAGAATTTGTGTTTCGTAGCTGCATAACTGATTACAAAGGTTTGTTTTGTCTGTGTTAAGAAAAGGCTGTTGTAAGTTAGTAAACTTGCTGGATCATAAAGAAATATACTTTATATTAGACAGAAAATACCATCTTGTGGAGGGACATTTCATACTATAATATATATACCACTTTGATTCTCAGAAAACAGCCTTGCACTGGGCCTTGTGCAAAGGAAAAAAATTAAGAACATTTTCTAGTCACCCAGATATGGATGTGTTAAAATTGGGGGTACTAATTCGTGCATTTTGGTCTTCATCTGTGGAGCCAAAGTGAGGCAGGCTTACAGCAGGATTCAGCGAAGATCAGGTTAAAACCCCCTTTTTATCAGTGGCTTTTCCTTTAGAATTTCTGAGATAACACTTGGGGATATCACATTAAGTTTCTTAGTATAAAAATGAACACCGAACAGACTTTTAGAAAGATTATGGTGCTAGAGGGATATTTAATGGTGAAACCACTTACTGTAGTACTCATTTCTGAGAGCAAAGGTCTGAAGTGAAATGAATTTGGTGATCTTAGATTAGTCCTCGGTGGGCAGAGGTCTATGTCTGAAGTCAGCTGCATGTACAATTAGGTATAATATCTACATCTGTTCAATAGAGGTTAATTGAACTATCATAATAATTGAATTCCAGTACTTCTGATTTTTCTGTTCAAAGTGTTCTTGTGAGATCAGAGCCAAGTATTCATCATCTAACACATTTTGTAGGAAATTCCTGTTGCGCTTGGTATTTGGTTTGTGGGTTAATGCAGGGCATTGGCGTTTTTCAAACATCTGAGCACAAATACACATCCAATCTTCCAAAATAAACAGACAAAAGAAAGAAGAAAATACATGCTCCATGAACATAGATTCTATACTAAGAAGTCCTCATGACTTAAAGAGACTGTCTGAAGTAGGTAGGTTACCAACTGACAAAGCAGGAAAGATAGAATAATTTTACCCAGGTATTCTGCAAGAATTTCACTCTTCTTGTGGTGGTATTTTAGATTCAGATTGTATTATAAGTATTCAGTAAGTAAACAGTGTGCATTAGTTTTGAGCCTGGAATAATACAGCTCTGTTTTCTTTCTACAGTCACAGGTGTGCAAACATATGACAAAAGCATATGCATGAATGCTGTGTATATTTACTCTTCTGTGTATGCAAGCAGTTACAGACGTTTTACAAGGCTACTGCTCACTCATTCAGAAAACTAACAGGTTTTCTTTTACCGCTTCCTTATGAGAAAAGAAGTAGACAGGCACCGTGATGAACTGCATCCAATTATACATTCACCTGGGATCCAACATTATTGGATTATTCTTGGCTCACTACACTTGTCAGACCCACTCTTTAATTTTTTAAGGAAACAACATTTGCTTTTCATTTGCTGAGTTTAGTGTTTATGAAGAATACAGACTTCTGATGTTGAAGTTCTCTATACATTGAAATAGGCAAGCTACTGAGTAAGGGTTTTTTGCAGAATGAGTGGGAAAGGCATTCTCCATTCCCATGTAACCGTAGGCTTCTCAGCTAGGACTGCCCACAGAGGTATCAGAGGTGGTCGTGGAGTGCCTTTTAAAATTTTTATTTCATTAATCCTTTGCAACTGTTGAACTTTTTGCTTATAAATTATTTCTTTTATAACTAAAAATGCAAGTTTCTGAAGAAAGATTGGTTATCAATCCATTTTACTTTTAACTTCAAAATGATTTTCTGAAGAAAGTCTCATCACCAACCTATTAGAAACGGGACTGTTGTTACAAACCAATTTAACACAAGTCTGTAACTAGTCATCTAATAAAGTTTTAGACTCAGTCAGGCTGGTGGGACTGAATCCAGTGGTGTTCCTGTTGGAACAAGCAGAGTTAAGAGCAGTGCGAAGTTTCAACAGTGTGGAGAATGCAGGACTGATCCCTGCAAACACACTTAACATTTTTTGCAACTCAATCCCATAAACCAATTTTAGTGATGCAATGAAGTTCACTGTCTGCTAAGTCATTGTGAATCATAAAGTCCCCATTTGTGTGGTATAAATCAACATAACTATTCAACAATTAAATCTACAATGAATATATTTTTTAAATTACCAAGCATTATGTTTCATTTTACAAGCTTGCGCATGCATTCTTTATAGCTTACTGTCATGTAATGCTTTATAAATGATACTTGATAAACAACAGCTGTATAATCTTCGAAATATTCATCAAGAGGCACATGTATCCATGGTAAATCACTTTTGACTTGTACAATGCTGGTGGCTGGCATATAATCCTCTAACTGCTTGCATGTGGAATATAATAGGACATGGCACTGTGCTTCTGAGAGACCAAAATACATCCAGAAACATACTTGGGTATCAATTGCAAGCAAGAATGGAAAACGTTTGTCAAGCACACAGTTCTGAAGTGTAAATCTCATAGTAGATTCTATATTTATGGGACACCACTATGCATATTTTGCATACTGTTTATTTTTAAATTAGACTTCATTACACTAATTTTCACAGTTTATTGGCACTGAAAACTAAAGCTTAGTGAAGATGTGGTATTAGGGATTGGGTTTGCTCTCCCACAAGCTAAACCAAGCTGCAACTCCTATGTTTCTCTCAGCTGTTAGAGTTCAACTAATTCCCTAGGTTATGTCACAGTTTATTTCCTATCTGTTATACACATTTCAGCTTTCAGAAAAGTCCTTGTGAGGCAGAATATAGAATAAGAGGGTTCGGCTGTTCTTTTAGGTGCTTCTGTGCAACTTCTACAGAGCCAGATACCACAGCTCATATGTCACAGCATGTTTTGGGGAGGAAGAGGAAAGAAGAGAAGGGTATCGTTCACAAGGTGATGGCAGCCCAGTGCTGTTGCTGTTACATAGCAGTGAGACTAAAGAATTGAAGGGCACTGGGATTGCTACCTTTGGGCTCTTCGCTGGATTGAATTGCCCGTTATAGCAGTCTCACCTCCGTTTTATTGAGACCATGCAGTTTAACATTTACACTACACAGTTACAAGTGTTGTTCAAGAAGCACCACTATTTATCCTCTATTTAGGATATTCTGAGAAAGCCAAAGTCTGAGGTACAAACCGTATCTACTCCACTCACACAGTCATTTCCGTGAGCCAGGTTATCCTGTTTGGTTTGGTTTGGTTTGTGGAGTTTTGTTTGTTTGTTTGTTTGCTGTTTGTTTGGTTTTTTTAAATTGTGGATAGGATTCCCCTCACCTAATCATGAGAAACACACCAAATGCAAACCCCGCAGCTAGGCTTCCTCTAATGCCCAATGGAGAGAAACAGACCAATTAATCCTATCCTAACTAGTACCCAAGAAAAGTGGATTAACCTCCCTGTGGAGGGGTCATTCCCTCGCTGTAGGCTCCAGAGACAGCCTGAAAGGCTTCCTAAGAGTAGTAACCTACTTTTTATGGGGTAGTGTGAGGTGAGATGCGTGCAGCCAGCTGTGTCCCTCTTAGTTTCTGTGCAGCACCCACCTCCCGACACAGCTGCTGCTAACTACAGAGCACATGGGGTTTGTGTGCACGTGGCAAAATTTACCCAACTGCACAAAGCAGATGTAGTTCAGGAAAGCAGCCTACTTTAGCTGGTCTGTTGTTTCCACCTCATATTGAGAACTTGATCCATGAATGGCTGGATAGCGTTCATATGAGTTACATGAAGTGATAGGAAGCTTCTGTTTTCAGGATAACCCTGCAAACTCTGGAGGTGTCTGAGGAAGATGCTGCTTGAACAGGCTTTCTACTAGTTGTTTGCATCCACGATGTGCACTTAGAGGAATTTTGTGTCTCTGCAGCTCTGCATTTGTGTCCGTGTTATGCCAAAACATCTCAGATTTTTGACAGAAGTCAAAGGATTCTCTTTATATCCTCTTATTTCCACCCTGAACAGAGGAAAAACTGGAGCATATCTTTTATTCTCTTACAGAGGCAGAAATTAAGTAGGAGCTTTCCACAAAGGAGATGCTGCATAGAAAGCCTCCTGGCAGCCGAATTAAGAGAGGAACTTTGGGCTGAGGGGAAAACTGCATACCTCTGAGACAAATGGTGGCCAATTAAGCAGTTTTTCTCATTTATGAAATCTGAATTTGAAAATATGACTCACATAAGAGAACAAATTTGGTAGCTTTGTTTCTTGCTCATTAGAATTTATTATTAGGAAGTATAGAAAATACATTATCTTAGCCATTTTTTTTTCAGAGTTGAGGAATTCCAATAATTCATTGGCACCCTATCTGTTGTGTTGGCATCTCTGGTTTTATCTGTGCATTGTGTCCATGTCTGTTTGTGAACAGGTATAGCTCCTGCCACATATTTACCCCTGTAGCCTGTTTTAGACCTTTCTAAACCTATACAACATGCACTTCAACAGTTTCACTTCTTTGAAACATTGCTGTGACCTGTTGAAGTAAAGACTGGATCTGCTAAACCAAATCTAAGAGCAAAAGAGTTCTTATCACTCAACACTTTTGCAGAAATGAGAGCAGGTAGTAAAAGTAAAACCACAAAGTTGAAATGTTTCTTCAGTTAGGAACATACTAAATTTGTATTTTGAAAGCAGCAGAGAAAAAGGCAAGTATTTACAACTTGAAGATACATCTCAGTTCACTATTGATGTCACCCTGCTAACAACATAGGACAGAAAAGCTTTACAGTGTATATTTACTGCCAATTAATTCTTAACTATACAAGACCTTCTCTTCCAGGTGACATGAAAGTTTCCAACAGAAGGCAGCAACAGGTATTTCAAGAGCAAAGCACGTACAGAAGCATCTTTTTCCATTCTGTACTATTCCAGCTTTTGTTGGTTGTTTGGATTTCCTGAAACAGACATCTGTGGAACTGTGTTTAAAATTCATTAATGAACCTTTCCTCCAGGGACTTATCTAATCCTTTTCTTCATTCATTTTAATTTTGGTTTCTACCCTGAAGCAATGAGTTCCACAATTATGTGGCCTTTTCTTTTGTTTGTTTTAAAACCACTGCCATCTGAATGTTCTCTAGTTCTTAAAATTGTGAAAAAAAGTAAATAACAATTCACTATCTACACCCTTGACATAATTTTTTGTTTTATAAATCTCTGTCATGTTTTGAACCTAACCTGCTTGATAGCTTTTTTACCAAGATTATTACCATCTTTGCCTCTGTTTAGTTCTACTGAAAGGTTTTTGAAACAGGGTCCCCAGAGCTTCATGCAGCGTTAAACCTGTTACACATCTGAGTTTTATTAAGATGTTTTCTGTTCTGTTCTCAGTTCCTTTCCTAAGAAGTCCTAACACTCTAGTTGCTATCAGTGATGGCATCATCTGGCGGATGATCTTGTAGAATGAACCTCAGTAACCCTCAAATCTCTGTCAAGAATGGCAATAGCTCATTCAGAGATCATTCCTGTTATAATCAGGACTGATTTACTCCAAATGCATTACCCTGCACTTACTGATACTGAACTTCATTTTCCATTTTACTCTTCTGTCCTTTGCAGTGAGCTCTGGAGGCCCCTGCTGTGTTACATCCCAGGAAGCCCCTCCACCAGGTAGCACAGGGGAAGGATGGACAGTACAGATCCAACTACTAGTATTTAGTGGACCACTTAGAGCTGTTCTTTGTCATGTACCTTTAAGTCATTACTAATCCATGGTTAACACCTTCCCGTTAATCCCATGGTAATTTATTTTGTAGAAGCCTTTAATGAGGGAATGTGTCAAAAGCCTTTTAAAAATCCAAGTAGCATTAGGGTCACTACATCTATATGCTTGTTGATAGTTTTGAAAAACTCAAAAACATTTTTAAGGAACATCTTCCCTCAGTAGAAAATATGTATTATACAATAGATTGTGTTTGTCCAGGTGTCTATTAATCTCGTCCTTTATTACAGTTTTACCATTTTGCCTGCACAGAAACCAGACTTGCAGTCTATAGATCCAAGATCTCTCTGGAGTCCTTCATAAAACTTGATGTCACATTTTCCACCTTCTGTTCCTCTGGCAATAGGTTAGGCACCACTGTTAGTAGTTTAGCAATTTTATATTTGGGTTCTGTTATAAATCTTCAGTGAATACCATCTGTTCCTGGAGATTTCTTACTGTTCAGTGTGTCAATTTGCTCTAAAGCCTTTTCTGTTGACACTTGAATTTGAGCCAGTTCTTTAGCCTTATCTCCCATAAGGAATGACTGATATCAGGACCTCATTCTCTTCTGTAATGAACACTGATGCAATAAATTAATTTAGCTTTCCTGCAATAGCCTCATCTTCCTTGAATGTTCCTTTCATACCTTGATTACCTATTGGTCCCATCTGACTCTCTGTCAGGCTTTCTGGTGATGGCACGTTTGAAAAAACTTTTATTAATAGGTTACCTGTCCTTACTGTTACTCCTTCAAATCCCTTCTGGCCTGTCAGATGGCGTCTCTGCATTTAGCTTGCTACCATTTATTCTCCTTTCTATTCTGTTTGTTTGGATGTAGCTCCCAGTCTTCACTTCTGATAGCTTTCTCTGATCTATTTAACATAGGTCAGGTGCTTTTTTATTTTCCTATTTTATATTTTTAATTATAGCATATATTTTATCTCTAATATGGAAACTCTCTAAATGATCTCCCTGCAAGTATTTTACCTCACTGATTGCTCGTCTTAATTTTTGTTTCGCTAGTTCATAATTTCATATTGTTCCTATTTTTAAAGATTTTGTTATTGTGGGAAATTTTGGGCCTTTTCCCTTCCTATAAGGTTAATGAACGTAGTCAATATTAGGGTACTCTGTATGCATATTTATTTGATCCTGGAGTAGCTGTTCCACAAAACAGGCATTTCTGGTACCTAAAAAGGTTTTCACAGAAAAGAATGTGCGCAGAAGTAGCTTTTTTGCCTTTTTTTTTTTTTTTTTGTAAATTAATATATCTTCATAAAGTTGCATTTACAATAGAGAAAAGTTAGTTGTTAAAAAAAAAAAGCTACCTGGATTTTGACTCTTTCTACCTAAAATTGCAAAAACTTTGACATTGGCTGTACTATCTACTATGTAAGTATCAGCATTCAAATTCTAAGCTTGATTTTACTCTGGAAATGTTATTTTTTTCTTAATCCAGTGTAACTTTGGTAAGTTCAATGGACCAGCTTTTCTGATTTATACTGAAGTAGAAGTAGGATCAGAATCAGGTCCTAAATCTGCAAATATACCTAAAAGAGATACTGTTTTGTCGTAGTTGCAGACATACGTGGTCATTTTCAAACAGCCTTTTACTTCACCTGCTTTGCTTCTTCATAGTTGTTTTAAATTTATGGTTTACATGATTTATTTTTCAATGAAATTACCGCCAAGAATCAAGAACTCTACAAATCTTCTGACTAGCTAACTTTCACCTTCCCTACAAATTTGTGTACTTATGGAGGAATTTAGCCATAAATCACCAATAATGCAGCTATCTTAGCAAAACCAAATGTCACCCATTCATTTGACTTCCGGTCTCAACACAGTCAAAATGCCAAGGGGTGAGCAGGAGATGAGTGTAAGTGCTACACAGTGGCGCATTTAATTTTTCCATTTGTCATATCACATCAACTCATACTCTTCAGCTTCTTGCCACTTAAGATGTAAGCAGGGAGAGCTGTCAATATAATCTTCAGGACATCTACAAACAAACTTAATCAGCTGAACACAAGGGTGACTAACAAACTCCAAAGACAATCAAGAGTCTTCTCTGGAAGCAGAAGAGATCTCAGTGCTTTGCTCAGGAGTTTATCTGCGTCATTGCCCTAAGTGCTTTCTTCTCATGTTTTGTGCCAGCGGACGTGAGTCTCCACCTGCATGTTTTACCAGGAATCTCATCCACTCATCACAGGCATCACAGTACCATGGATTTCTGTGCAGAAGAAGTTTTGAACCTTGCAGAGCTATCAGAGAGGTTTCAAAGTAGAGCAGTTTTAAGGACGAGTTATAATAACTGAAAAAATCAATAGAGTGAGAAGATGAGAATGGTAGTAACAGATTGTGGAAGTTTTCTCCAAATTAAACGCATATTTAATTTCAGGATAGCGTGTGTCATTTGGTCACTTGTGCAAATGTGGAAGTGATTTTCTTATGCAGCTAAGTGTATTTAGTTAACTTATATCTAAAAACCTCAAAGGAGGTTTCTATGGAACCTTCTTCTTGTACCAGAATTGGTCTTGTTCAGAGTCAGGGATGCAACTCTTATGTTTCTGTGCCAAGTCAGCTTCCCTTTTTGTAACAGTTTTAGATGTTCAGGAGTTGGAAGGCAAGAAAGCACTTTTCTTACTGAATATTTTGTTGCAATAGAGAGAAATCTAAACTCTTCTCATCTGTGACAGCTACTGGCACAAAGTTCTGGCAAGCCAAAGCTGATAAAAGCTAGCTCTGATTATGCCTGTTTCTTGCCATCAAGTGTTGCGTGCTTCTGTCATTCTAAGTAAATCCATCCAACTCATGAATCATAATCTATCAGAAGTTGCTTTTATCTTTCAGATTCTAGTGATATCTATTCTGTACCTCTGCTTCCTGCTCTTACATCTAGTATAAATCTTATGTGCAGTTATTACTTAACCATTCAACTGCTCACATGGATTTTACATGTGTAATTAAATTTAAATGGCTAACAAATAAAAATGTTCTTGGAATTTATTTTTGTGTCTGTAAGGAAGAGTTAATTACTGCTTTACCTCTACCAAATTTTTGTCTGGTGTCAGGACACGCTATAATTGTTTTTGCTTCTGTGTTTAGTGCAGGTACATTTCTTGGAGTGCATTGTGTCCCATTGTTTTGGTTTTTCTCTCTCCTTTCTATAATGAAGAAGAGTCTTGTGTTCAGTTTAGACCAGTGCTAGTGTAATGTAGCCTTGGCAGCTAGCAGAATTAGACAAGGAAAGATAAAAATACCATATTGCTTCTTTTTAATCTTCCACACCTCCTATGATCACTGTTTTTCTTTACAAGAGATGGGACTTCAAGACTTTGGCTTCATTTAGTGCCTATTCATTTGTTTATGCTCCTTATCAGAAGAGCTATGTTTCCTAACTGAGTGTGATATCCCTGCTTAATGGGGACTATTGAGAAGAAATTATTGAATTCCATACCTTTATTAAAGCTCTCCTTTCATCAGTCCACTATGAGTAGCACGGTTTCTCTCTAGTGGTGCATTCTTCTCTACTTCTAGAATCTTGGTTTTGTGCACAGCGGTTTTAACAATATGTGCAAGTACTATGACTATTGTATTTTACCAGACGTGGGACATTATGTGAGTAAGGGGCTGCTTGTAAAAGAAATTATAGTGCATAGTGCTTTGGCTCTATATCCTGCAGGTAAACTGACTGATATTTTAATTTCCTTGGACTCTTTTGAAAGCTCTCTAAATGAAGGTTCTGAATAAAATATATAACTTTGGTTATCATACTTTATGGTTATTACTGTGTACACATTAAATATGAATTAATGCAATAAAACAGTACATTTCACATAAAAAATACTGTGAATTTCACTGCTGTTGCTGACATGGCACATGTATCAATGTAATTATGGGTTACAAATCCTTGGTAAGAGAGGCAGCGTTACAGTTTTTGAAATTCCTCCATTATGTGAATTCAGAAAGAACGCTGCAGCTTGTATTTAATTTATCTTGCCTGGTAGGCCTTTCAAAAAAGCAATATTGATGCTGGATTTATCTTTAGTTTGATGACAGTCAGAGTAAATAAGCATGTGGAATGTACTAGTGCCAATGAAAATGTTGGGTCTCACTCCTCCCTGGATTAGTCTGATGGTGTGAAACCGTCACAGGCGACTGAACACGAGAGCTCTGAGGCATTTTGTCTCTCCAGGGCAGCTACAGGCCTAACACATCAGGGAGCTCTCTGTTTAGTACTCATTACATTTCCTTCCATGCCGCGTATTTGTCTCAGGATGCCTGAAGTATGTTGGTTTTTTATAAATCGTTGCTCAAAAATCTTTCTTTTTAAGCATTTATGCAGAAGAACTGTGAATCTGCAAACCCCCTTATTCTGAAGATGGAAAATTGCAGAATTAGGTGTGCCCACATCTGTGTGTCTTAGGGCTTGGACCCACAACTGAGTTATGATGACTCAAAGAACTGCTGAGTTATGTGACCATGTGTATCTCTATAGCCTGCTGAAAATCTCTAGCAGAGGTTTAAGCCAGTATGAGGGAGAAATACGCAGATAGTCAGTTACCATGGCTCAGCTGAGATGTAATGTCTCAACCAGCTGGGATAATTCAGCTGTGTATCTGAGCCTGTGACAAAGTTATTTATTATATTAACGTATTATTTGTTCTGCTGCGCCCTTCATTCATTGCCAATAGAGAATGAATATAGTCTTTCTACCTTTATGCTTCACAGTTATCCTGTCTAAATACAACTTTTGCACTCCTTTCCAGCATCCATACTTCGTTTCTCATGCTGATATATCTGAATGTGCAATTTGCTTCCAGTTCTGAATTTCTGGTCATTCAAGTTCCTCCTTCAGTATAAAGTCTTCCAAAAACCTTACCTGTGTTAATCCATTAAGATAAGAAATGTTGTCATGATCTTATGCTTATAAATATCACAAAGGTGGGTGTCAAGAGGATGGGACCAGACTCCTTTCAGTGGTGCCTAACAACACGATGAGGGACAATGGGCACAGGCTGAAGCATAGGAGGTTCCTCGTGAATATGAGTAGAAACTACTTTACTTTGAGGGTTCCAGAGCACTGGAACAGGCTGCCCAGAGGGGTTGTGGAGTCTCTTTCTCTGGAGACATTCGAGACCCACCTGGATGCATTCCTGTGCGATCTACTCTGGGTGAACCTGCTTTAGCAGGTGGGTTGGACTGGATGATCTCCAGAGGTCCCTTCCAACCCCAACCATTCTGTGGTTTTGTGACTTCAGTGTTTAGAAAAATCCATATACCCTACTACATGAGGAGTACCCTAGATGAGAGCAGGTCAGTACATTTATTGGATATACCACTAGTTTCCAATAAACAAAGAGTAGTTCCCTACATATCAGTGCTAGAGGTGAGTTATGGCACAACAATAACTACAGTCTTGAGCAAGCAGACCCGTAGCTCATTGAAAGGGACTGTGGGAAAGGAGCAAGATTGGAAAGGGAGGGTATCATGCAGGGGAGGGAACAAGAATGAGTAGATCTCAGCTAAAAAAGGAAACTGGGCTGAATCTATTATGACTGTGGTGAGTTGGGTTTAAACCTTGGGTCTCTCATTCCTTTGAATAAATCAAATTTCAGTGTCCCATTTATTAATACAGCTATTGCTCTTTTGCTTTCTGGTTGTAAGAATAAATTATTAGAAAACATTCAAAAAATTAGCTGTTATAACAATTTTTATAAGTATTTCAAGAGATTGAACATCTTCTATGAGTACATGAATTGTTTCCTTTTCAGCTTAGAGTCCCTTGCCAACACTTTCAATATCCACCAAAGACACGAGATGCAGATGGTTAGCACCTGCTTGTCATCATATGGTCCTTCGAGCATTTCATTTGGCTGTATACAGTCCTAAGTGCACTGCCACTCCTCAACAAAAACATCATAAATAATTACTGTAATTAATAATGAAGCTACTTCCTTGGGCTAGTCGTGCTTTCTTTGTCAGTTCTGCTCTACGTAATAGGGCTAACCTTTTAGTCTAAGCAGCTATTAAATTCTTTAAGTTTTGTGAGTTGTTTCCAGCAGCAGCAGAAATGAAACATAATTAGAAATTTGCCTCATATTTCTGTTTATCCTCAGAGAATAGTCATCAGTTCCTGCTTGCCTGAACATGTTAGGAATCAGTCAACAGGAGACTGTTGATCCCTAATCGTAATACCAAATTTTTCTACCCAGTACCTAGCCCTGAAACACGGTCCCTCGGACATGCTACCATGATCCCTTTGCTACCCGCTGGGCTTTTCTGCTGCCTTCTTGGTGGCATCTGACTCACAAATCTTTACAAATACATCAGAACAACACTCAGCCTCTGTGTTTCCATTCAGACCTCAGGGAAAACTCTTAAGTGTGTAGTTCCATGGATATTTTATCCACCAACAAAGACAGTTTAAAAGGATCTTTCCACTATCTGCCTCTTTTTACTTGTTTCTATCCCCTGCTTTAGCCCTGCTAATCTCAGTTAGTCAGAAGAACCAGTGCAAATGTTTGTGGGATCACAGTGTAACCTTGTTCACTGACATGCTCCAAGCTAATAATTCCTTCTGCCGTTTCCTGTTTTGGAAGCCCTTTTTTTACCGAGAAAAAAAAAAGCACACCACAACTGGATTGTTTCATGGCTTTGCCTTAGCACACAGCCTTACAGCACAGCTTGGGATGGGGAAACATGAGGAAGAGCGGAAACAAACAGGAGCAAAGGGATCTTGTCTGCTGCAAAAAAGCAATGCCCAAACACACTCTCAAACCTCATAGCTCAGTGCCTATCCCAGCCTTGCGTGCTGGTTTGTGACTGGGACACAGTCTGATATTGTTCCAAAATAGAGAGGAATGTGACTGTTTCCTGATTTAACCTGACTTGAAAGCAACCATTACACCTACGGGTTCCACAAGGTTTTGATGGCCAAAAGATCAAAGACATTTTCTGGGAACCAGCCAATCTCCAACACAACAGTAAATCAGGGTCTCCCTGCATTGGACTATGTTTCAGCTTTTGTGTTCACCTAAAACTAGCTGCTATCAATTAGCGATCCCGTCTTTGCTCTTGGTTTCAATGGGCAATCTGAAAATACAATGACAGAGGCTCAAGAAATTGAAGGAGACAATTGTCTATGATGATTTGTTTTGTATTTTGTTACTTTAAAAAACTCTTCTTTGCTACCACATGGCCTTAGGGATGTTTTGTTATTATCACTGTTGTCAGTTCTGAACACTAAAATTTACTGTGTTTGATGTTAAAATCTCAACTCAAGGTTGTAATATCTATAAAGAAAATATTGCTATAAAGATTGAACTCCGAAGGGGCTGTTCACATCCATGAGCAGACAGTAGAATAAATACTGAAAATCTTATCTTTTTCTATTTATCCATGAAGCAGGAAACAATATGAAAAACATTTATTTCTATTTGACAGAAAAGACTTTTAAAATACATAATCGTTATCAGTCAATACTCTGAGAGGTTGCTATTGATAGTAGGTGTCTGGAAGATGCTTTTACTGATGACCTTTAAGTACCACAGTCCTGAGTGATCATGCAGAAAAAATATTCCTTCATTTCAATATCTACTAGGAAAAAAACAAATTACTTTTGGGTATAAGCAGTATGTATGACAGTGGGACATACCTATCCGTTGGCTTGCTCTGCACATTGAGAAATGAGCAGGATAACTTTCTGAATTCTAAATCACTACCTTTGGGCATTGCATTTCCTACAGGAAACAACACTCAATTATTTACTCTTATAATACTATATCAATGATTTTACTTTATTATCCATCTCATTTTTTTCACCCTAGTACATCCAACGTACTATACAAAAATATGCTTCCAAATGCAGTTCTAGCATATTAGTGTTCATCTAATTGTCAGCAGCAGGATTTCGCATGAATATTAGCCCCCTCTCCAACCATGCAACTAATAGGATTATTCAGAGTCACATTAATAAAACATTTTCTCAAATTTTGAACTTCAGAACTCTAATGTTTTGTCATATTATTCAATGGCAGGAGCTTAGACAAAACTTTTTATTATGGGGAAGGTACTCAGTAATTGCTTTTTTAGAGTTTTTGCGTCTTCCTCTGAATTCTTTCAAATGACTTGGTCAATATTATAATTATAATTATTATATATAATATATAATTATAATAATATTGTGATACATACTGGCCATAAGACTGAACTGAAGGGATATATGGGGTCAATGGGTCTTACTTGTGTTGAGGCTATCGTGTATATATTGGCCAAATCTTGGGTGCAAATGTTCATTTTTTCATTCAAATATAAGAATCTAGAAAGTAATTGCAGTGACTGATGAATTTTGAAATTAAGAGCAAATGTAAATATAATCTGCGTATTTAGTCCTGCTGAAGTATTTATATTTGTTGAAATATGGTATTTCAGCAGCAGAAATACTGCTTAAGAAACAGATAATTCCTCTTATAAATCAGATTATCTTGAGAAGAAAATGACATATTCACAGATGGAGAAGAATGTCCCCAAACTCTGGCTGCTTGCCAAAAAAAAATAAAAGAAAATATCTCTAATATTTTATATTGCAGACTGTAGCACATGGGGAGTGGGGAAAACTAACTTTGTGAAAGTGTGTGGAACTGACACCAGTTTATTTTCCTTTTTTTTTTTTTTAAAGAAACCCTCTCTTGAATTTAACTTCGCTTTTATGCCCCTTTACATGCAGTAATCTCCAAGCTCTTTAAATCATTAATGAATGAACCAGGCTGAACCAGGCCTCCCACTGATTTTATAAAGCAGGAACATATAATTAGGCTAATTTACAGAAGAAAGAGCTGATGTACTGGAAGGGTGAGTGACAAATGCGAGATCCCAAACGACACTCAGAACAGAACCGGTTATAAAACCGACGCTTTTTAACAAAACTTTTTTTTTTTTTTTAACCCAATCCACTTTTGCAGTAGTTGCACGGGAACACGTGCTAACATAAAATAACATCTACTGTTACAAAGGGGGTTGTGCTGAAGCACGAGTCAACCAAGCACTTGTCAAAGTAATCGGCTGATCAAGTTCTGTTTTCACCCCTTGTTGCAAGTTCAGATCTTCAAGATCCAGATTCACAGGCTCAGTGGAAGCAGAGGCCTCAGTGCTTCTGCAAATCTAGGCCTAAGAGTACTGAAAAACATCAGTTGCTGTAATATCTGCTGAGGAGCCAGGACTTCTAAAAAACGTTTTACTTGATAAGCACCAAGGAAAATTAAACAAACTAGGCGAAGTATAACTTACATTTTTTTACGTCCACTGCGAAAACAACATTCAAGCAATAAAGTGGTCTCTGTGACCTGGTAAAGGACTCAGTTTTTTGTCAGTCCTTTATTTAAAGCTCCGCTAACGTAACCACATAAAGGAAAATGATCTTGAGCCTATTTTGTTGTTGTGATTGAGTCTGCATGAACTCCAAAAGCAGCCACGACTGACAGTAGTGAAGAGGGTCCTGGGATATTTAGCTGTGATACGCTGCTTCTGTGAAGGTCATCACTTCTTTCAATCAGAGTGAATGATTGACTCAACACGAAGTTCATATTGCACGACATACTTTCAGAAATGATTCATGTTAATGGTGTATCTCAGGGGATTGATGTTGAACAGAAGCTACATCTCAAGCTTAAAAAATGATTTAGCAATGTGAAAGCCTACAAAGCAGAGCTCACGTAGACACGTTTGATGGTAAACATCAGAGAATAAATACAACTAAAAGTGATAAAATGGGATAGACAATAAATCTGACAGTTTAAGACCTTTTGGGCTCAAATCATAAAAGACCAAAATTACTTACGCAGCTGTTCCTTGATTCAGCTGTGCATCTTTTCCTGAGATGTGAACAAAAGACATTTTCACGCTTCTGACAGGTCAGAGAAGCTCGGGGAAGTAGCTATGACAAAAAACCCAACAAAGTACCATATTGAGGAAACACTGCTCCCCCCGAACACTGCCATCTCTCCCATCTCAATGTTTGCGGGTAGTATGTTCAGCAGAGTGTCACTGGAAACTTTTTTCTGGATTTGGAAGCAATGTAGGTTGTGGCCAGGAAGAGAGGTGACACCATGCTCATGTCTTTCTTCCCGGGAGCCACCGCTGTTCTCCCTCTCCCAGGCCAACACCGCACTGGCTTCACACACATAAAAGCACTTTTTGGTTAATGTTGAGTACCTCAAGAGCCTGTTATGGGAGAGGACACTGGTTACACTAGAGGGTTAAGAGCTTCTCTGTTGGTGTGAGGGCCCATGAGGTGTGTGTGTGTGTGTGCGTGTGCGCACACGTTTGCATTTGCAAGCAGAAAGACAGGTAGGGAAATCAAAGCCATTTGGAGCAATTGTGCTTGAAGTATTGCTGAGTGCACGAGAAGGAGGTTCTGAGACCAGGAAGAGGTCATTTAAACATCTACTCAAAGCAGTACAGATTTGTGTAGCTTTTTTGCTTGCTTTTCTGTTCAAACGCACTTTTTTATATTTGTATCGAATGTTGACATCGATATGGGGAAAGGGATCATCGTCCAAAAAAATAAATTCACAGAAGCACACAGAATCACAGAATGTTAGGGACTGGAAGGGACCTCAAAAGATCACCTAATCCAATTCCTCTACTGGAGCAGGAACATCTAGATGAGGTTACACAGGAAGGTGTCCAGGTGGGTTTTGAATGTCTCCAGAGAAGGAGACTCCACAACCTCCCTGGGCAGCCTGTTCCAGTGCTCTGTTACCCTCACTGTGAAGAAGTTTCTTCTCATGTTTAAGTGGAACCTCCTGTGTTCCAGCTTGCACACATTGCCCCTTGTCTTGTTGTTGGTTGTCACTGAGAAGAGCCTGGCTCCATTCTCGTGACACTCACATATTTATACCCATTAATGAGGTCACCACTCAGTCTCCTCTTCTCCAAGTTAAAGAGACCCAGCTCCCTCAGCCTTTCCTCATAAGGGAGATGCTCCACTCCCTTCATCGTCTTTGTGGCTCTGCACTGCACTCTCTCCAGCAGCTCCCTATCCTTCTTGAACTGAGGGGCCCAGAACTGGACACAATATTCCAGATGCAGCCCCACTAGGTCTCACCATATTTTTAGAAAATATGAAGCCAGGAAATAAAATGTTAGATGGCTTGACTTTTGAATGAACTTACAGTTGATTTCTGCTGAGAGGAGGTGGTATTCTGCTTATGATTATCTGTGTTTAGACAGGCACAAGCACAAAAGTGGATTTTAAAGATTAGTTTGATAATTTTAAGGATTAATTCTGTATATTTTTGTTGTTATTATGACTAAGGTATAGCATGATTAAAATATTTTTTCTGTACTAAGCTCAGAAATGCAAGTTACCCTCAACTTCAGTTGTCCAAATAACACATCTTGCAGCCTAAGCTTCTGAGGAAGTTATAAAAACCCCATGACCAGCAAGTGTCATAAAATTGCTATTTATCTTTTTAAAAATCAATAGTTACGATAGGTGTATATATTCTTGATACCTATATGATTATTCAGTCTTTTTTTATCTTATTGAATTCTTAGTCTCAATCATTTCCTATGGCAGTGAATTTCACAGCTGAAATGGATTGCAAACTTATTGAACTTTCTGCTTCTTAGTAACACTGAATGGCTCCTTGACAGTGGAGGACAAGCTGCAGTCCTGACTGCCTGCTCTAGAATGTGCGTTATCATACAGATTGGTGTTTGTAAGTTAAACTACTTCTATCATCTCCAGCAAAATTATTTTCTTTCCCCTTCAGCACCCATTTGGAGACTGGGTGACACCCCACCGTGCTGTACTTATGTTTCTTCACTACCCTTACGCTGCTCTCCATGTTCTTGATCACTCCAACCTTTTGCACGGGCCTGTGGCAGATTTGCTCACTTGAGTGCGGTTGCACACCGGTCTGCATACAGCGATGTCCCAGCTCTCCTTTAGGTGATATAATCAGCTTAGAGCTTTCCAGGTTGAACAGATTTTTCTTTGCAGCCTGATCTTTAATCTCATTGTTACCATGCTGACTTTTCACCTATTTTATTTAAGTTTCTTTATTCTTCTCCACAGTCATCTCAGCAACTTGTACATGTATACAACTAAGTCTCCTCAACAGACTTCGTTGCCATGCTATCCTTTTCCCTTTCCAAGTCATTAATGAACTCATTAAACATCATGGCACATCATAAGGAACACCTGGGGCAGTTAATCTACCACCATGATTGGATTTGGTCATTTAATCTTACTTGGTTTTCATGTCTAGTCAGGTCTAGACTGCAGCAATCTTAAAATCTCGTAGTTAAAATGTTCAAACTGTGTCCTGACCTATCTGTTAAATGTACATTCATTTCATGTTTATAATTAATTCCCCTAGGACTAAGGAATAATTGAAAGCCAAAATTCAAAATCTTTCTAAAATTCTAAAACCTACTTGAAAAAAACCTGCCAAGCTGTTGTGCCCTTACCTAGTCAAGCCTTTTGCACTGACGTGGTAGGACTGTACAAAAAATTCTTTTTGATGCTTAACACATTATTTTACCAGATGTGTGTCTTATGTTGCTTTGTCCATCCACTGTTCTAATATCTACAGATTTTTTTAGTCTCTTGGTGTTTCATTTATTCTAACTAACCACAGGGAATGTTTCAAATCTACAGTACAACAGAAAGGTGTATAACATGCAAACACATAAATAATTCGTGGAGCAAAGCAGCAACCCAAGATTCCCCTATCTCAGGAGATCAACAACACCTATATCTCTTGATTAATGATCAGAAGAACAGGAAATTTATCATAACCCCCCAGTGATCTCTGCCCTGATGTTTATCTGTCATTTTCTAATGACTTTCTTCATGTGAATATGCCCAGTTCTATGAGGGCAATCTCATATTTCTAAAACTCTTATCTATAGTCAGACTGTCTTGTACTGTAATTTTTCATACAATTTTCCCATCTAATTTTCTTGTTGTACATTACAGGACACAAAGGAAACTGAAGGTTTTGCCCACTTTGTGAACAAGAGCACATCCGATTTCCTATTTTTTTTTTAATGTAGACTTTTTTTTTTTCAAATATGGACAAACAAAAGGCAAAACAGCATTTCAGTATGGATGCATTACCTCACTAGTTATTCGCCAAACATGGGAAGTGATCTTGGCATGCTAATATAAGGATATGAATCAACAACAGAGGAAAGAGAAGGACTGAAGAAAAATAACCGTTCCAGAAATCTTGGAATAACTTTTTTTTTAAGTCAGTTATTCATCAGAATTCATTAAATTTTCCTAATTATTGCCAACGTGAAATTTCAATTTTTGTTAATCTGACCACAAAAAACCTTGCTTGGTCTCTCTAAAATTCAAAAGAGACCTTTACTTAATCTAACAGAACCTGTTTTTTAGCAAAGAATGATATGATAATGTCAAAGCTCAGCCTGTAGAAACCCCATTTTAGTTGTATTAATCACCTCTGCTGAGCTTCAGTAGCTCTAGCAAGGTTAGCAAACGTGTAGATATAATGGGCCTGTAAAAACATTCTCTGTTTCTTTGAGACTTGGTGATTATTTTTCTCTGTCTGTTGAATTAACCAAGTAACGAATAATATTGGCCTGATAAGTCTTACATAAAAGTGAGGCATTAATATTATCTTTATCATCATAAACCTGTCTGATGTTGTGAAAGGCTGCAAGAGGTCTGAAAAGATTAAATAATTTTGAGAGAAGGATAACCTTTTTGATCTGAAAAAAAAAGAGGATTATTTAATTATTTCCCTTTCTTCTAGCAGATATATGAACCGCAGCTGAGATTTATTTAGTTTATGTTTATGCTGAATTGCAATGGCCCCAAGGGGGCTGCATGGTGTCCAATTTACAGATTTCAAGGTGGAGCATGGCAAATATGTACCAAAAAACCCCTTGCTTTGGGAATACTCCTGGAAGACCATTTGTGCGCCACTGTTCACCTGCCTAAGAACAACAGATGAATGCAGCCTCTCTTAGATGAAGTCATGTTTCTCTGAGGGAATGTTTTACAGGCCCAGTCATACCCGTGCTCCATTACTGCTAACAGCAGGGTGGATGGTCAATCCAGTAGAAGAGTCTCATTCACAGGCAGCTGGTCAAACACACAGCGGGGAATCTTCAAAAGCACAAAGCATAATCACAGAATCATTTCAGTTGGAAGAGACCCTCAGGATCATCAAGTCCAACCATAACCTAACCAGAGCACTAAACCATGTCCCTAAATGGTTTGAAGCTTTAAACCAGCCTCAAACTTACTGCTTTAACCAGGGCAGTAAGTTTTTTATGCCTTTAACTTAGGCCTTAGGAAGGCAGCGCTGACCTGCAGTAGTGGGTCAGGCCTGCATGTTGAGTCTTCTGTTTCCTGCCTTTTGCCTTTTTTTTTTTTTTTTTTGCTTCGCAGGAGCTGTTGTTGATGCTACCACCTCCCTCAATGTTGTCGTTTGGTTCATACCTAAGTTCAGTCTGGACCGTTACTATTTGGGAATATTCCTCCCTCTAGCTGGGCAGCAAAGTGCTGCCATTGCCCCCTTATTCCTCAAGTTACTGCAATCCCCATCCAGGGCCTCATGAGGCACCTGTGAGGAGGGTGGTGAGTCACTGCAGTGGGAACTAAAACCCATAATCCTGATTTAGGGCACCAGTGCTTTACCCACTGGGCCACTGGGGCCTTCTCCCATAACCAATAAAATGCCCAGCTAGAGTCATTGCACTGCGGTGAGGCTGGCTTATGCTGAACATAAGACAATGTCTCTGAGTTTATTGAAGCTACTGTTTTGGGTAGTTTTATAGCTTAACCTTCAGTATTGGTTATGAACACCATATCCTTTAAGATTACAGTGAGAAGAAATCTTTGTAAAGGATAAAATGTCTGATAAGTAATGAAAATAATATGCTGGTTTTGTATCAAGTTTAAGATTCAATGTGTACAAGTGTGAAATGAACTGCCTTGATGTGCTTGTTGTGGTGTTTGCATTAGGACATGTTGACAGAGGAGAGGGTGCAAAGGCAGAGGAAGGTTCCTCATGAGCATTGCCCCCTGAGGTACCGACCCTAAGCACATTGTGGGGGACCAGCTGTGCAATTCCCCTGCTTCTAAGCACACTGAAGCTGCATCCACTCTTACTATCCTTTCACACATCCTTAATCATGGTATTTCAATTTATTGTGCACTAATTAGATAGACCTGTTGGTTGAAGGAGAAGAATCAGCACCCAGTAATTACTTCATTGTAAAATGTAATGAGTTTGGGAACCTGACTTACTGTAAAAATTGCAACATAATAAATAGAACGCAGTTTTCCAACTATAAACTAGCAGTGAATTCTGTTAGTGTATTTCTTCATGAAACATGTTTATGTGATAGTCTTCCAATTTTATGGCTGAAGTTTATCACCATAAGGTGCATTTCATGACAGCCAAATAACTACATTCAGTTAGACTTGTCACCATGTGCCTTCGGTATCAAGACACATGCTGATTGTATCAAATACTGTTGACTGTCTTAGTGCTGCAAATAGAAAAGATGATTACACTGTTCTCTTTAGATGTGATGTAATATTATTCACCTCACTAAAAACTGAAGGTCAAGGTTGTCTATGAACATGGGAAAGATCATCTATTGAAAGCTTCATAATGTGATGATAATGCACTAAGAGGCACAGCAGTAGTTTTATGTTAATATTTATGTGATGTCTTATGCAAGAGGCAGTGCATATTGTACAAACTAAGCAAGTGACCCACTGGTATATTTATACAGAAACCAGAATAATTCCAAGAATTCCAATGCTACCATATGTTGCAGTCATTTATTTGTCTCGCAAAGGTCAATAAGGACAGTTTACACTCTTGAGTTAAATTACAGCAGAGCATTAGTACATTATCAATACATTTATGCTGGAATACCACTATCATCTCTCTGAGCCTGTGAGAAAGCTTGTGTAAAAGAAGGGATAGCCATGTAATCTACTAATATTGTTTTAAATGAAAAAACTTGATTAACTTAATAGCCAAGACTTGTAAAACCACTCACAACATGATTCATATTGCATGTGGATAGTAGAAATGCTTGAACCTCATTCCAGAAGTAAATACTGAATATATAGCGTATCATGGTACACTGCTTGTGTAATTTGAATGGAGGTAGAAGACCCACAGTAGTTTTAACTTTTTTTTTTTCCTAAGAATTCTTGTTACAGTTTTTAATTCTGCTGCAGTGCAGGGTATGTACCTGTTGGTCACGCAGGTTGGAGACAGGCGTGAGAATTTGGGCAGTGTCTACATAGAACCTAGTGCGGGATTCTAGATGTGACAAAGACTGAAAACACAGAAGGCCACAAAATTATTCATGTCAGAAACTTAAAATAAAGGGGGGGACCAATTTCCAGCAGTTACACCTTAAGCAAGCGGCACGTTGCTGAGTGAGGGGCAAGTGGAAGGCAGCAACTGCGGGATCATGGTGAGATGCTGCTGGGTACCCAGCCCAGTGTGGAGATGGCTCTGGCTGCCCGATTGCCATAGCAACCACGAAAGGAGCTCCCCCCCTTTGCCCTCCGCTGGAGAGACTTGGTCCCCTGCTGCCTTGTCGCCAGCGGCCTTGTGACAGTGAGACCCCCCCGCCCCACCTACCTTAAAAGAACGGAGATCAGGAAAAGAGAAACCAGTCCGTGCTGTCTTCTCACGTGCCCCCATTAGCATGTGACAATAGGAAAATTCAGGAGATAATTCAGCTTTTAATACTGAAATAACAATCATGAAGAAGTAGAGTGTAATCTGCTTGTAAAAGTCAGTTTAGTCTAATTTAGGACTGCATACGTAAGTATTTTGGTGGCACACATTGAATGGCTTTGTGTCAGCAAATGAGAGCAGAAATAAGGATGTTTAAATGTCCTGTCCAGGCATTTTTACCCTTAAATTATGTAGTTTGTATAACTTAGCCTTATTTTCTCTCATTTAGGGCACTCACTACAAGGATAACATGTAATCTGCTTAAATCATCATAGTCTAAAGTACCAATATATGTATTCTTAACTTCAACCACATTGGTGTAATTTAGTATGGGAAAACATGTAGAGCCTGGAATAATGACAAATGTTGAAATGATCTTATATTGAAAAATATTGTATTCAGGGATTAATTTTAATGAGGTTTTAATATTTATTTTATTGCTTTAATTTTAATTTTTGTGTTCTGGTTAATGAGAGTTGTCCCCTTAAGAACACATTTACAAACTGAAACAAATCAGCTTACTAAATAATTTTTATAAAATGTCACCCATGACACTGCTGAAGTTTTGGCAGATGTTTGAAAACATCAAATATTATACCAGCATGATCACCCCAGGTTTTCTTTTCAATAAGCAAAGGGAGGTGTAAGGAGACATTATAGAAGTATATTAAAGGGAAAAACAAACAAACAAACAAACCACGAAACAGAGAAAATGAGACAGAGAGAAAAGTGAAATTGAAGTCATTGAGAGAAGCGAAGTAAGAAGTAGAGGGGCTGCCAAGTGAATAATGAGCTAGAGCCACAAAGCCACGCATGAGTGGCTCCCAGCAGCTATCGATGCCACTGAGAGCTCTTCTTGCCCCATTCCCATGCCAGGGGATCTCCACTGGGTGCCCGGTGTTCCTCCCCCTTTAATTTCTAGCCAGAAAGTATTCAGACAGAGATCCCTTCTTCAGATCAGCTGCCACTGAGATCTGTATCGTAGCATCAGCTTTCCTGGCACGGTGGTTTTAGGAATGTGAGCTCACACAACCACAGCTGAAGTCTGTGAGTGCTGCAGGTGCTCAGCTGACTCGTCCCCTATCCCTTTCCTTTCTCTTGCACCTTCACCTCTGAGGTGCTGTGCTGGTTTGACTGAAAATGAGTTAGTTTTCTTCATGCAGTTAGAAACCTTTCTTTTTCATAGCTAGCATGCTCGTTATTTGGACATAGTTTGAGAACAAGAGATAACACCCCGGGACAGAGTCAATGTTTTTAATTGCTCTGGTCTGAGAGCCAGGGACACTCTGAGCGCTCTGCCCACAGGTGTGAGGCAGCGAGGAAGGGGGGCATGGATGGGGCAGAGCTTGACTGACACCCAGACTGATCAATAAGGGTATTCCATCCCGTTAGCGTCATGCTTCATGTTTAAGGAGAAAGGGGATCTTCCATTCTCTCTCAGGCATTCTCGCTCTTGGGCATTTTTTTCTCTTGCGTGTTTTTTCTTAGCTTTTTTTTTTTAATTGGAGCTAGAGGAGTTTGGTTTGGGGCGTTTAATTCAGCCTTTTGCCATTTTGCAGAGGCCTCTGGGCTTTTCTGCCTTTTTCCTCTTTTTTTCTCTCTTTGGGATCAGCTGTTTGGGACCAGGGTGTTCCTTCCTGGGACTGGCTGCTCAGTTGTGAACAGAGTTCATGAAGAATTGCCTTGAGTATCTTTTATTTCTATTTTATATATATATTTACTAGTAGTGTATTCGTATTTTGTTGTATTATTAAGCTGTGTTAATCCAAGTACCTCCCTTCCATTTTGAATCTCTCCCCCATTTGGAGGGGGGGTGGAATGAGGTGAGTGAGCAGCTATTGTGGTTGTATTGCTAGCTGGGGTTAAACCACAACAGGTGCTCTCAGGGTTCAATCAAAGGGAAAGGAAAAGAGATCTGGGGAGCACCAGACACATTGTAGCTTCCATATCTCCTGCCTTGCTGCGTCTCTGCACCTGGAACGGGGTTTGACTGGTGTGTGACGAGGGGCTGTGCTGTACCTGCCTGTATCTGGGTACTGGGATGTGGTCAGGGACTTAGTCTGTCCCCAGCATCCCTTCAGAGGAATGCAAGCTGGATTACTCATGTGGATAGAGTGGCAATATCTGTTCTTTAAATAGCTACGTGGGGAAGTTTGATTTTATCATATATGTAAATTATTATATTTAGACATTGTAAAGCATCTCTTTTTTTTCTAATAGCAAAACTATTCCATGCAGGCTATGTTTGTTGCCACAAAATGTGGCAGAGTTGTTTTGTGTAAAAATATCTGGTGATCAGAACAAGCTTGTTTTGTCTTTTTGAACTGAGAGTAAAAGAAGACTGCAAGAAAATTAGAAAAAATATTACTAACCTCTAATGCTAGTAACCCTATGCATAATAATCAGGATTTTGTCCTGATTGTCTTTTCATATCATTCAATTTTCAAAGGTCCTAGGTCAGACTATGCAGCCCTCATTACTGAACATGCATAATATTGTCTTCTAAATTCCCTGTAACTATTCAAATAACAACTCAAAAAGACAAATTGCCTATCACTCCAAAGTCTTAAAACAAAACAAAAGGCACCATATTGCCACTTTAGGGACACATTTGTTGCCTGCTGTTGCTATTATATATGTCATTTCAGTCCTGCAGTTAGCTATAAACTGCATCTTTTCTTTTTCCAGAGAGAAATAAGAGGTGCCTGAAGGGAAGCAAGAATGGAAAGCATCCTTAAAATGACTGATTTACAATTGGTAAGGAGATACAATATGAAAATTATCACTTTCTTAGTGTGTCACATCCCAACCTTGTGCAATGCTTCTGCTGTAAAAGCTGCCCCACAGGCCAGTGTGGTGGCTCAGAGGACAACATGACACACGAACAGCTGTGTGACAGGCAGAGGTTCCAGCTTAAGGGCCCAGGGCAGGCAAGGAGCTCCTCTTAGGGACAGAGCTCATGGGACACCTCTGCTGCAGAGACCTCTCCGTACAGCCCCCTCCACAACAGTGTGCAGAGACCTGCCCTTCTGCAGTGCATCTCAGAATGAAAACGATAATGAAGGCCCCAAAAACACTAATTGAGAGAAACAAAAAGGCCCCTGTGGTTCAAACCAGGCAGAGGCTGCTTCAGAAAGTAGGAAACCTCTTAGCGTAAAATCCTACCCAAATTCTGGTGAATAAATTAAAGCCAGTGCATGTTTTATGTGACCGTACAAAGCAAACAGACAGAATGTTATTTTTAGGCTGCTAAGTTTTAGGAGAGTGATGTGAGTTAATCTGCTTTAGCTCCTGTGCAGTTTGGTCTCTAACCTAGACATGTCAAATAGGATTTGTTGCTGCAGCCTCTAGATTGCAGTATTGTATCCTACAGCGTCCACCTTCACTTAATCTGCAAGGTATCAGAGGGATATGGGCATTTTTGGGGTGTAGGAGTTACATGATTGTTCTTTTGCTTTTTACAGTCTAAACTGATAATAGCTAGGAGCACTGCTGATTCATTTGCATTTTAAGCAAAAGCCATGTCCATCACGGCATTTTGTGGAGAGTTTGGCCCAGTTATGTTTTAGGTAGGGTGCCTGGCTCAAATGCCTTCAGCAATGTGGAGAGTGATGCCTTGAGTCTGTATGTGAGGCTGATTCAGTCTATTTCATAATCCAGTATTTCACAAAATCCTACTCCATGAATTTAACAAACTCCTCTTCAATACCTTTTGTATTTTTGCTGTCTGTATTTTGCTGTAGTATGGGATTCCACATTTTACTTACATCCTTTGTGAAAAAGTACTTTGTTTTCTGCTTGTTACCTGATAATTTCATTGCATGCCTGCTAGTTTTCATCTTGTCAGAAACAGAAATGATTCATCTGCAGTTTTGTTGTTCAGTCACTCAGGACTGCAAAACCTTTTCTATGACTTTCACAGTCAGCTTTAGGTTTAACTACTTCAAATAATGTAGTATCACCTGCAAGTTTATTCATTCCAGATTTACACCGTTTTCCAAATGATTTATTGATAGTGCAGATCCTTAGGAAACTTCCACATATAAACATCTTCCACTGGGCATCTGCAATTTATTCCTGATCTTTGTTAGATAGTAATATATAATTAGACATTAATCCATGAGAAGACCTTCCTTCTTATCAATTAATAAACTGTAGTACCCAAAATATATATAGATTTATTTTATTTAAAAGTCTGTCATTTCTACAGGTAATATCTGAAACACGGCGCTAGTTCCACCAGTGTCTCCAAGAAGCGAATTTGGCTTGTTATAGATATAAGTGAGCTACTCTGCAGAGCATTACTAATAAGTGACACAGTGATTATCACTCTGGTGTTCACATTTCCCCATCTCATGCTGGGGTTGTTGTTTAAAAGTCTTTCTTGTGGACTTGTTTTGAAAAATGATCCTTGATGCAGTAACCGAGAACATAAAACAGGGTGACATTTCACTTCATGTGTCTCCAGCTTTAATTTGTATTTAATAAGCTAGTTTTTGTTATGTTTATTAAATTTCGTTGACTTTTAAAAGAACACCCACTGAGGGTTATGAATATGCAAATTCTATGTCTGCTTGGTATAGAATGAAACCCTCAATTAAAATGACAATAAAGATGTAGTTATAGTTTTAATAATCAACTAACACGTAAGTATCCTGATTAGCACTCAAAATGAAGTGACTAGTTAAATATTTCTTTATGTCGGGGTACAGGAACCACTTTTCTTAAGGAGATTGAACCTCAAACCCACAGAAAGAGTATCTGGATGCATATATACATTAAAAAAAAAAAAAAGTAAAGGAATTTGCTACAGTATTTACACTTGTTGCCATAATAAAAGGTTGCAAGTCTGTGTCAAGATTCCTACTTGTATCAATGATCATTTAATCTGCACCAGGTAGTTGACTGTAAACTGGGATTCAGTGTTAGTTCTTTAACTGTTCATGAGCAGTTATGTTGCTCAAGACAAATCTCTCCAGTTTCCCCATTGGCGAAGTGGAAATAACAGGCAAGTACTGCCTATAGATACTGCAAAAAGATGCTTGAAGGCACATAAATGGAAGATACAAACATAAAATACTGTTAGTATGAGATGTAACTGTGATTTAACAAATAGCTTGGGGAACAGGAAATTAAAATATCTGAACTCTTTTTCTGGCCTTATTACTAATTGCCTGTGTGGTCTTGGCCAGTGTCAGGTAGGAATTACACGTGAGACCTTCCTGGTAGGGAAGGTCTACTACGCTGCTTAATGTTCTATACTCTTCTCATCCTGTATCTAAGCCTATAGCATTTTTTAGTGAACTGCTTAAAAATGGTTCAATATTTTCAGAAGTGTGTTCATCATTTGACATTCTGAGCTAGTTTATTTTCAGCCAAAATTAAACCTCTGGTGTTTTCCCATGTTTGAGTGCTGCTCAGAGCATCAATGTTTGCCTTGTTTTCCCCCTAGGAAGATTGCCTTGTCTACTAATTTAAATGTTTTAGCCTTTTAATCTACATGGATTTTAATGAAAACTCTTTTGACTGTTAGTTCACAGATTTTGCTTGCATTAAAAAGAGCCTGAGGTTTTTTTCTGTTGAAGTAATTGTCCTAATATGGTGAGAAAATGCCAGCATCTAGAAGTAGTGACTTAAAAGGAATGAATTTCTCTTTGAATGAAAATAATACAAGATGCTAATTCTGGCTGTATAAAAAGTTTTGAAAGAGTAGTGCAAAAAAGCAGCAAATCTAAGAGGTCACAGAGAACCTTGGAGTGTAGATAGAAATCAAGAATATACAGAGAAATTTCGGAGTCCTGGAGAGAGCAGTAGTTTGGAAGGCAAAACGTAGCCTCTAGAGTTGGGAGAGCAACAATCTGGAAGTGGGGAGAGGGAGTTATTGGTTTTGGAGGGCAACAGCAGGAAGCTGTGAACAAGCATTTCTTGTAGCTTCCTCTCATTTTAAAGAATTTGCAGCTGGCAAAGAGCGTTTGCCTTGCCTGTATTCTGGAGCCTCCAGTTTAACAGGTCCTTCCAGACATTATGCGTACCAGTGTGTCATTTAAATCGTACTATCCAAACAGGTCCCTAAAAGTCTGTCTTGCTCCCCACCAGCAACTTTATCTTTGTCTTGAATGTAATGATGTGTGAAACACTTATATTTAGAAAATAATAGATTAGAAAATAGTGCAGGTGGACAGTGTCTGCTTCCCAGAAAGTGAATAACAGACTTAGCCATTTGGATTTCTGCAAGAAAAACCTCACAGATCTCCAGGTATCCCAAAAGGACTTACTTATGGCTCCCCTTTTCCTCTGATAGCACTTAGTGAGAATCATGTTTTCCAAAGCCTCCTGACCTGCCCATGGCCCTCTCCTTTGCTGAAAGCTCTTACCAATATGCAGGACACAGACAAGTAAACAGGGACATCGTTAATTACTGGAGCTTCACTTCAAATTTCACAGATGTTGATGTCCTGGAACCTCTGCCCCACTACTAACTCAGAGTTCTCCAGACACAGGTAATTCACTCTATTTTGCAATAGAAGCTTCAGTCCCAAAGCTTAAGGGTATCCTAAACATTGTAAAAAATGGGTGCCAAAGTGGAAATGTTTCTACAAATTTAAGCGATCACCACCAGCCTGCAAGGATAATGGAATCTGATTTATGGGCACTGGGTACCAACAAAAAGATCCATTCTAGAGAATCCCGCACTTCCTCCTTTTGTGCTACTGAGAGAAATAAAACCAACAGTGCCCAGGTTTCTGGCATTTGTAGTATTTTTTTGTTTCTGTCATCTTTGTCACTCTGGTTGCTATGAAGCCAGAAATGCTTCAAAATAATGTAGAGGAGGGGAAAACTAGGGATTTCTCTGTCTTATAGAATGGGCAGAAAGAGAACAAAGGAGGAAGAGGCAAAGTCCTAATATTGAAGAATTCTAAGTTTCAGTTTTAAATACAGCACCTTTATTTAAGAAGACAAAATATTCCTGTGGAATGTTTTGGTGTTGAAAACAAACAAACAAACCATTTCAATTTGTGGGAAAGAGGCTGCAGACATAAAATTTTAAGTGGAGCTGTGGAAATTCTAAATAACCGTGGGTTAGAGGAAATGATAGTTCTGTAATACGCACTTACTGTGCAACAGTGTTTTTTCTTGTGATTATACTTAAGATTTAGGCTAAATTCTGCTTTTATTGAAGTCATTGAGTGTCATTATATAATGAATATATCCTCCGGTCTCTAAACCCTGGAACATGAGTGGGTGAAATCAATTATGTATCCACTCTGTTCTAGAGCTGGCTGCACATCTTTGTTGTTTCAGCAGCATCAAATATGTATAGCAGGTGCCATCTTCTGGCAGTGTTATATTTGGAAATTAGCACTAATCTTACACAGCTTACATGCAATAAACTATGAGGAACTGTTTTTTTGGTATTTTTGAATGATGCTTAATTATGAAAGAAAAATATTATGTCCTGGGAGTTTAGTCAGAGACATTAAGTAAAGGTTCTGCTTTTCACTTGACGGTTCCTAATAGCCTTGTAGTAAAGACCTGTATGTTAGAAGTTTAACCACATAAATACATACCTCAAATATTTTAGAATTCTTGAAATAGCAAAGTTTGCAGGTAGGGTTTATCTTTTTTCTTGAACCAACCAACACAGCTGGAAAACGAGAACAAGCTTTGGGGCTCAAAACTGGGGTTGTAAACTTATCTTCAAATTCTTGTGTAATTACAGAAGAAGCAGAAGTCACAAAGTGTAATGATTTTTGAGAGAGATGTGTCTTGACTAGCACAGAAATCTTGTACAGAAACATGAGAAAAAGCACAGAATGAAAGTGGATAAATGGCAAAACAGTTTGATTTGGTTGTATTTAGAATATTTAATTGCATTTCATGAACAGTTACTGAATTTCAGTAACATCCCTAAGTGGCAAACAAATATGCCAGGGCCACACAACAAGTTCATAGCAATTAGGTCTGCAACTTCTGACGTGCAGTGATCTGTTTTATTAGACGAACCAGAGACCTTCGTGAGATCTGTGGCACTGCTGCATTCACAAAGATGAAGCAAAGACAATAGTGATGATTCTCCCAGCTAACTGTAATCTGTATTCATTTTGTATTTCCAAGTCCTTTTGGACTTATTGATGTTAAAGTAAGGAACAAAGAGCAAGCATCTCTGCTCTGTGTCTCTCTGTTCGTATCACCCTGTGTTGTGTGATTTCTAACACAGCCAAATTCACATAAGACATCAAACCAGAAAGATTAAGGAGGTTAGAAACAAGCTGCAAAGTAATTTGAAGATGTCAAAGCCACTGGGGCTTCAGGATGAGAACTAAGTGGTAGTAAAGAAGCTGACACTGTGTAGCAGATCAACATTACTACAGTGTGGACAAGGTGAAAACTAGCAGCTACATGCGTTTTAGGACAGTGAGTTTAATTTTACTGAAGTTTCTCTCGTGTATTTAATGCCACCCATTGCTATAGTTTCTTCTGATAAAGGATAAGAGAGCAGAAGTTGATGTTAAAAGAGGATCCTATGTCATTTGCAGCTCATGAAGTCCATGGCCCAGACAAGGAGCTTTTTGCTGTGATCATGTGTGGAAGTAGCAGTTGAGTACTGAAGTAGTAGTGGTGGAAGGGTTACCTTCAGCTGGACCCAGGACTAGGGTGCATTTCAGGATAGGAAAAGCAGTCGGCTCTGACAGCTGGGCACTCCTACCCTCCCACGTGCTTCATTACAGGACAGCATAAAGTTCTGGTGGTCCGTGCTGGGGCCAGAGTGAGTCTCTCCCTTGGAGAATGGTGGTAGTAAGTGCAGCTGGCCCAAATCATGGCTTGAAAATTCTGGGAGACTTCAGAGACACCCAGACATTGGGAGTAATCCCCAGCAGATGAGAAGGGTTTTAGCAACGTACCTTGGTACCTTGGTTACAGGCTACAGCCTTGTTAGTCAATGGCTGTCAGCCTCGTTTAGGTGGCCATCCATAAAACAAACCCCTTAGGAGGCTGCACTCATGAGAAATTTGTTCTTAGAAAAGCTTAACACTCAAGAGCCTGTGAAGCACTCTAGTAGACCACTGTCTTTATGTAGGGTAAATATATCTGTGAGGGGATCAACATGGTACACATACTTCTAGATGAATGGAATGCTATGCATTCATATTTACTGCAAGCAAAAACCTGTGCTTCGGCTGCTGCAGCTGGGATTGTTCATATTACAATTTAGTAATAAAGCCAACTAAGTGCCATTTACCAAAATTATACATTTTTGCAACCATTTTAGAAATTCTCAAATATGTAGAGCTGCATTTTTGTAGGGCTTTCTTTCACTTGGTTTTTATGCAATTCTGCTTAGACATTTTTTGGCGATGTTTTGCTGATGCAGCTGTGCAGGGAACACAGCCCCAGTGAGGGGCTGCTTTTGCCATTGTCGCCTGTCTGGGACCTAAGAGCTCGTCCCTCTGGGGCATCCCAGCTTGGCTGAGCACTTCCCGCCTCTCACCGAGCTTGTGGGATTCATCCTCGGTAGGGCAGAGACTGTTTCCATAGCCCTAATTGCTCCGTTTTGCAAGGCTCCTTGTTACAAGTGTTTTTGCGCTTACTGAGGCATGTGAATCAAACTTGTCTGTGTTTGCTCCAGCCCCGTAAACAGTGCTTGTTACAATGCGGGCTGTTTGCCTGATTATTCAGAAGTCTAATCATTGTAGGCTTCATTCTAAGAGCGCTCACACAGAGCAAAGTCCTCTCACGACTTCCATTATGAGGTCTATGTCTGGGAGTTTTATACTATGAAACTCTTTCACATCATATTGTTTTTAGAAAAGAAGCATTTAAAAAGAAAGAAAGAAGAAAAAAAAAAAGCTGACACCACAGAAACAGCTCCTTTGCACGGTGCAATGTTGTTTTCCAGGACATATCCAGAACTACCCTGGGTATCAGTTGTTTTGCTCTATGGGAACAAGGATTGTAATTCTCATCTGCCCAGCCCTCAGCCTCATTATAATCTCTTTTCCCTTATTTAGGTAATTATTGCCTGGCTCCTAATTTGAAAAGTAAAATAAATTAATGAAACCTGGAAATGGCTGTCACTGGGAGAATATAAACTGGCCATGTTTTTCTCCTGGAGGCTTTAGCTTAAAAAACTGGAGCGTAACTGTTGTTATTGTCTAAAACTTCTGTAGGTGCTGGCAATTTACATTAATTAAGCATGCAAACAGATGACATAAACAACAAATTGCCCTTAGCATTAACAGTTTTCCTCCCACATTCTCTGACAAGCAGAAGTGGTATAATGATATGGAAGGGATCTAATTCATCCTAATTCTGATCATCCCCTGGGAGCAGAAAGAATCCAGCAGGGCTGTTGTTGGTGTTAGTAATTTTGACATATGAGAGATTTTGTATTTAATAGACTTTCAGATAAAGACTACTTAATTTCTTCTTTCTTTAGAAACACTTACAGCAAAACAAAATGTGATGAGAATTAGGATATTGCTGGTCATTCACATTCCCTCCAACATGCAGAGTTCCTTTTTTTGTAGATGGAAACAGAACTTACGGTTTATAGGAGGCATCAAACCAGTGCAAACTTCTTCTAGGTAATGTGCATGAATCCTGGTTGCATTTTTTACTGCCCTGAAAGGACCATGTTGTTGGAGCTCTGGAAATGAGTACTTAAGGTTATTGATCTGTTTTCTGTCCAGCCATGATAGACAATATGTGAGTCAGAAAAATTTATGACAACAATACTTATTTATTTCTAGACATACTCCTGCTTTACAGCTGAACAAACTGAAAAAAAATAATGTATTCATGTTTAAATATCTGTCTATATTCATGACAGTTCCACAGAGAGCTCTGTACACTCTACAGATCACACCTACCTTTACATTTCACACATTTTCCCCTGCTAGATCTCACAATCTGCCTCAGCCCCAGAGCCCCTGGCTTACTTCCCCACAGCTACCCCGTATTGTCCCACAGGCCGTTTGTCCTGATCTCAAGCATTGCTCATCTTTCAGTCACGTCATGCGTGCTATTTGCTAATTGCATGGTGGCTGCGCTAATCACAGTCTCTCACCCATTTATGTGGGGGCCCCTACTTCTGGACTGCTCGTGGGCCTCTGCAACATCACGCACAATATAACGCTGGGTAAATGATTCATCAGTAGGTTAACTTTTTTGACTGATGTATTTTCTCTGCAGATCTATTTCTACAACTCCACAATGCTGAACATTGCTCTTATCTTCATCCCTGTTGCACATTTGCTGTATATAAGGCAGTGGCTGTAGACCAGAACCGTGCGTTGGTGCTCTCATTGCTTCCTCATCTGCAGATCACTGCAAGTTTTACATTTTTTGAGTCAGATTTACCTATTTTGGTTGGCAGCATCATTCATGTGGTTTTGTATTGTCTCTTCTAAATGGAACTGAGACACAAGTGCAAATTCTATCTTATTTTAGGTCCGAATGATCCCCTGTGCTTTGCTAATACATTTGTTTACCAGAGCACTGGCAGAAGTCAATGGAAAGCAAACCCAGATAAAGCATATTCAGTAGTTAAGAGAAAATGTCTCAGGTATTAGCTTAGCTCCACTCACAGCCTTTTAACTTCAAATATAAGAAGGAAAAGTCTCGTATTTAATATAGAGTGAAAATGAAAATAAACACAGCTGTATTCCATAGTCTTTATTTGACCAAATTATTTACTGTTGCAAAATCTCCTAAACCTTTTATTATTTAGCTTTGCTATTTTGGAGGCTGATTATTTTTCTTACATAGATTTCTACTCAGCAAAACCAGAATAAAATAATTTTAGCCTCTATGCTATAAGCCCAAACTAACAACTTCTCCCATAGTAATTCAAGCTTTTTCTTCGAAGTTTTCATGTTTCAAGATGTGAAGACAAATGCAAGTAGTTTATTTTAATACTGCATTGGTTTTGTACATGTTTTTTATAGCTTATGTATGAACTCTACAGAGTCCAGTGATTCTGACACAGGCTAGAGTTTTTAAGGATTATTTCCAGGGAATTTCTGTGTGACCATCACACAAAAAAAATATGTTCTTAAGTAATCATCTGTCTTATAATTCCCTGTCAAAACTGCAGACACTGTGAATTTGCTATGATTGCACTGCAGCAAGAACTATTGGAAGAGTCAGACAGCAGCCTGTATTTCAAGGAATTAAACTTAAGCAGAGAGTCATACTTGCATTTTCTTACTCTAATCTAGGCCTATTTGAAGTGATGATACCTGGAGAGAAAGGCCTTGACTTCAACTTAAACTGAGGAAAAATCTGTGTCTTAAGTGCAGACACAAGTGGTGGGGCAGGCGTGAGTTTCTTCAGAGAGGAGAGAGAAAAAGAGTTCCCGCCCTTTGGGACAGGCAATTCCTAAGGCCTGCAGGCTGCTCTGCTTGTTTTTGTCTGTTGGCCTATAGGGACAGCTATGCTCTGTGAAAGATGGAAGGGACATGGCCATGGACTTACCTTTCCTTTGGTTAGATTAGGGAAATAGCTACGCATAAACCTATATGTATGGAGATGTTATTTCTGTTTAACCTCAGCCTCCCACTGCTTGGATCTTAGTTAATTGTATCATGGTCTATTTGGAACACCTCTCTCGGCAGTGCTGCTGGAACTTACATTAATATTTGTGCAGAAGGTGCTGGAACACAAGTTCCGATCTGAAGCCACTTTGTCCAACTTCTGCTTCTTCCAAATACTGTGTGGTGATGACCACAAAACCTTTGAATCATCTGGTGCTCTAAAAGGGAGTCTGATTCTGTGCCCAGTGAACCACAGTGACCTCCTTAATAAAATATGCAGTTAAGACTTGATGTTGAACTACATCATGTAGTCCTTACAGACTTTAAATCATGACAGGCCATTTTTATAAAAATAATAGACTGTGATTAAAAAAAAATAATTGGCACGCCTGTACATTGACAGCTATCTTTACAGGAAATCTTACATGTTTGTTTAAAAAAAAAAAAAAAAA
>VWYH01006495.1:755830-805117 GCA_013399365.1 Pampusana beccarii
AAAAAAAAAAAAAAAAGAAAGAAAAGAGGAAAGTATTCTTTAAAGAGACCCTGTGCTTTAATCCATTTTGGCCTTGTGGAGTCTGAGATTGCAGTGGAGTATCTAAAGACTTCGGTGAGATGTAATGAAATCTTCATGCTAAGGTAACTTCTTTGTTTAATAGCGTGGTGGGAGAGAATCCATTCTGTATTAAATCCATCTTTGTCTCTGTGGAGACATTAATTATAAAGTAACATTTTAATCATGGCTGCAGCCCGCAGGGGAACAAGAAGATACCCAGAGCTGAATAATGCATGCCCAACTACCAAAGGGGATGCTCTATTAACTCTGATTTACATATGACTGCTTGTTTAAATTTGTAATATCACCATTCAGATGGCATTTTAGAAAGGGGAAGACCTGGTTTAGGGCCTACCATAATTCAAAGAGTAAATGAGCACAGTTAAAAAACTTTATTTGAAAGCACATATTGTCAAAATAAGGCTTACCCCAACCATGATCACCTTTCTAAGAAATCATCTTCCAGGGTCTTTTGCCTGCCTCTTTGGCTTAGAAATCATTTGCCTGGGTGTTCTTTACTGTGTCTATTTTGATGGATCCTTGTCAATTTTAGGGTCAGAAATAATAAATATCATCAGAGAATTAGAATTTAACAAATCTCCTTATAGCCACCCATTTCTTTTACCAATTTTCTTGCCATATCAAATAGAATCATAGGTTAATTTGGGTTTGAATGGTCCTTCTAGTCCAACCCCCCTGCAAAGAGCAGGGACATCTTCAACTAGATCAGGTTGCTCAGAGCCCCATCCAGCCTGGCCTTGAATGTCTCCAGGGATGGGGCATCTACCACCTCTCTGGGCAACCTGGGCCAGTGTTTCACTACCCTCATTGTAAACTATTTCTTTCTTGTAACTAGCCTGAAACTCCCCTCCTTTAGTTTAAAAACATTACCTCTTGTCCCATCACAACAGGACCTGCTAAAAAGTCTGTCCCCGTCTTTCTTACAGGCCCCTTTTAAGCACTGAAAGGCCACAATAAGGTCTCCCCAGAGCCTTCTCTTCTCTAGGCTGAACAACCCCAACTCTCTCAGCCTGTCCTCACAGCAGAGCTGTTCCAGCCCTCTGATCATCTTTGTGGCCTCCTCTGGCCCCTCTCCAACAGGTCCATGTCTTTCCTGCACTGAGGACTCCAGATCTGGATGCAGGACTCCAGGTGGGGTCTCACCAGAGCAGAGCAGAGGGGCAGAATCACCTCCCTCAACTTTCTGGCCACACTCCTTTTGATGTGGCCCAAGATACGATTGGCCTTCTGGGCTGCAAGTGCACGTTGCTGGCTGATGTCCAATCTTTCAACCACTAGTACCCTGAAGTCCTTCTCCACAAGGCTGCTTTTAATTCCTTCATCCCCCAGCCTGTATTGATACCAGGAGATTGCCCCAACCCAGGTGCAGGACCTTGCACTTTGACTTGTTGAACCTCATGAAGTTCACATAGGCCCACTTCTTCAACTTGTCTAGGTCTCTCTAAATGGCATCCAGACCCTCAGGTGTGTCAACTGCACCACTCAGCTTGGTGTCGTTCACAAACTTGCTGAGGGTGCACTTGATCCCACTGTCTGTGTCATTCATTAAGATATTAAATAGTACTCATCCCAGTATGGACCCCGAGGGTCACCATTTGTCATCAGTGGCTATCCAGCAGACATCGAACCATTGACCACTATTCCCTGAGTGCGACCATCCAGTCAGTTCCTCATCCACTGGACAGTCCATCCATCAAGTCCATATCTCTCCAATTTAGAGTGAAGAATGTTTTGGGGACCATGTCAAAGACTTTACAGAAGTCCAGACAGATGACATCTGTAGCACTTCCTTTGTCTGCTGATGTGGTTAATCCACCGTAGAATAGTTCTGCTCAGATCAGTTTGGCCAATTGCTTTGAGTTAATTGGTCTATGAAGAGTGTTCCTAAATTTAGTTTTCAGTAGTATCCCCTGTCTTTTCATTGGTGTATGCACAGAAGGAGACAGTTTGCCATTCTGGCTGTATTTGTGCGTCACTAATGGTGCGTGCTGCGGTTCGGGGATGCCGGGTTAAAGATGTCCCATTTGTTGGACTGACTGTGCCTTCACTGACAGCTCTTGGTCTCTGAGCACCAAACTGCCCACTCCTGCTTTTGTGAGCAATTGCCAGATCTAGTACCACTTACTGCTGGGTAGAGGCAGCTAACAGTGCCGTGTACACACAAAATCTAATCGCTTATTCAGAATACTTACCAAGTAATCTCTATGAGAATACTTTCAGGATTTGTTTTATGAGCTGGAAGCAGTGAACACTGTTATAAATGCTAGTATATAACACTCTGAGAGGAGTAATTGCAGCACATAGTTACTTATGTTAATACTATCACATTATCTTGTGATAGCTGTGCAATTAAATGAGTCACCACTACGCCAAAATCTCATTTGTCTCCAAGCACCTCACAAATATGCTGCATTCACTGTCTGTGTTTCGGTCTGATAGCTTTTTAGTCATTGCATTTGCTTTGTGTTTGGAGAACAACAGAGCTGTGGAGCCTTTCAAAAGATGGAGCATACTGTTTAAAATTTAATAATAGAAGTATATTAATTTAATGAACGGTTTTCCCAAAATGTTTTTAGTAACATACTTTTCGGAATGATATTTATATAGCGAAGTCCGAACCTTAAAAGAGCATTTCAAGAACAAAACCACTATTGTGAGACAACAGTCTGCATTCTATTTATCCTCTACTCTGGCTACAGCCTGTGTACTCCATATTCCACTGAAACAAATCCCGTTGGCACGGTTTATTCTTTTTCAGATATTCCCAGAAATATATGCAGAATTTTTGTGCTGAGCAATACTGGAACATCCCAAAAATAGGGAATATTCAACCAGGGAAAAAAAAAAAAGTCTAGGGTAGCAAACACAGAGAAGAAAAAGCTCATTGATGTTGGAGGAAGCTGGCTTAAGATAACAGATGTCCTGTTTGTGTTAAAATAAATGTAGCAGATCTTAGCTGGAGAAATTGTATCACGAATGTGGAAGAAAACAGACAAGAATTGCTTTTCCTTGCACAGTGTCTTTTCCATTTCCATTCCTTATTAGAATCTGCAGCTTGATTTTTGCCTATGTAAAGATACCTCTCTGGCCTGGAAACACAGCTAGGTCTAAATGTGGGTAGCAATTATACAACTTCCACCTATCTCATTACAGAACTGGAACACAGCCTTAATGCAAGTGAGAGCTAAGTGCAAACACAACAGCTCCTCTCCTGGTTGCTGTAGCAGCTCAAAAAACAACAGAGGAAAAACAAAGAAAAACAGAGTTAAGCAGTGCTTGAGAAAATGTTCCGTGTGGCCTCAGGACAGTGTTCTGTTATGCTCATGCTGTTAAGGTTTAATAAAACAGAGAAATTGGGAGTGGTACATTTATACTGTAGAGTTTAATTGTGACCTTTCTTATTTAGACAATATTTTTTTCCCAGACCGTGAATTAAGTATAATAGAGAGACACTCCTCAATGTGACATGAAGTATCGTTCTTCCCCTGAAGAAATAAATGTGAATGATGAAAGCAGGAATGTGGAAATAAAAGTGTTACTTCCACACTTATAATGCCAGCTAGCACTTGTTACCAAACTTGTGAAAATAACACGATTTACTGTAATAGTTTACACTTGACTAGTGAGGTATAAAATATCTTTATATTATAGTCATATAAACGATGGTTAAATTAAGCAGAAGAGACACACAGAGCGGTTCCCAGAAAAGGATTAGGAATACAAAAGCTTTAGGAATACAAAAGGCAGAAGCAGAACGTCCTGTTCAGAATATATGTGGAATGGAATGGAATGGAATGGAATGGAATGGAATGGAATGGAATGGGATGGAATGGAACGGAACGGAAGCAAAAGGAAAGAAACCAAAAAGAGGATGAGGCAACTCACCTCCTGGGTAATTCTTAATCTAAAAGACAAGTTGATTTAAGCTGAATCTATACAAACCCTTTATTACCCTGCAGCATTTTGACTCGTAGTAAAAAAGGGACCCTAAATGTGAGAATGGTAAAGTAACGTAATTAGTCGGACCGCTCAGATTTGCACTGAAACAGCAAAAACTTTGATTTAAACAGTGTTATTTTATTTGTATGCTCTCGCCTACCTAATTATTTACACTGAATGCCAGAAATTTCAAGGCTTGTTTTGCTTTATTTTAACATCTGGATTGCTCAGAAATCTGAGGCGAGAATATTCACTATTCTTCTCTTGAGAGACATGGGGATATCGAGCTTTCCCTTCCAGGTATGGAAATCAGTGGTACAAAAATAAAGTAACAAAATAAACAGCTGAAAACAGCCTGAGCTGAAAAAACATCTCAACTGAATTACACTTTTCCCATTTCACTGATGTGATGAACCTTATAGTCTTACAAGATCTGTCTTTTAAATGGAAAATCAAATGGAAAACCTCATCCCTTTGGGGTTTTTTTTATACATCATGAAATATTGAACAAAAAAAGAGGTCATAAGCCATTTTGTTGACTTTATAGGTCTCTTGAGACTTCTTCAAGCTCTCTTTTTGATTGCTGCTGTACATCTGGAGTGAGAGCCAGCCAGAAACAAGATGGCAGGTGTGAGCTGCTTTTGGAGATGTAACAAATTTTCCTCCACAACATGCAAGACGAACACTTCTTTCCGTGTTTCCACCAGAAGAATTAAAAAACTTTATAAGCCATGTTCTTGCCCCCAAAACCCAACTGCGTTTTCCACGGAAGTTTCAGCACAACCAGGATTTCCTCGTATGAATGGAAATATGCAACTTCGCTGTCGGATTGACAAAAAATTATTTTTAGGAAATACCAGGAAAAAAAAAGTTTCACATATTCTCATACAAAAACTTAATTATTTAATGTAGTAGTTGCATGTGTCTAAAGACTGAGACACAGGAACCAAGGCTTTAGAAAATAAATATAGGTAAAGATGTGATGTACACTAAAATTAAAAATATCTATGTCTATAGCAACAGCAACCAAATTTCTCAGAAAACTTAGTCACAGTAAGCTAGTGAGAGACACAACTGAAAATTAGAATCCTTTGTGCTATGAGTGCTGCTAAAATCACCTTTATTAGACTCAGCTTTTTCTAAAGAATACCACCAGATGGCACCGGAGGAGAGAAAATGTTTGAACAGGCCCATGGCAAATAGGAAAAACATGCAGTTTCCTTAGTTGGGCACTTGTGCATTGCTGAAATAGTCTTTTCTTTCTTACTATACCTTCAGCTTTCTTATATTAAAAATTTCTCTTTCCATATCATCAGTTATTAATTTTCCTGCTCTTGAATTATTGGTGAGAGAAAATCATGTCTTGCAATCTGGATGTGATTCACATTCCACAGAAGTGCAATGTAAGAGTTGACGGACTTAAATTATTTCATCTTGCTTAGCATATCCACAAGATTCACTGTGCAATTCTGTGATAGTGAAATCTCTGTGCACAGTTCTGATCTCACACTCTTTTAATTTATTTCCTCTAACTGCTGCTACTTTCAAAATGAACCTCTCCAATGTGCACCTGCCTGCACTCTGGAGTCTCCTAACATTTTTTGTGATTTTCCTCCTATACACAAAAACTTTTGCAGCTAACTGTGCGAAGCCAGAGGGTAAGGCCAGACTGTGGGAGCAGAAACCCATCAGTCCTGGCTCTGCTGACCCACTCGGTACTGCTCAGACCAGCAGGAGGATGATCTAGTCTTTTCTGTCTTATCTGAGATCTGATTGATTCTCATTTAATTGATAAGCTGGTAAAATTCCCTAAGAAACAAAGTAGGATTCTGGGAGAAACCAACACCGCACAGATGTTATTAGAAATCGTAATTAAAAAGAAATTCCTGTGTTATGAGGATTTGCCAAGGAACAAAAAGACAGTATCAAAGCATATGTATCTCTTGTATAATATTAGGCTATTATGTTTTACTGATATATGCAAATTATGTCTACTAAGGAGAAATTAAAAGGAGCAGCCAAAGGAGGAAAGAGTTTGCAGGTGGCGTGCTGGTTGTTTAAAGATGCTATACCAGAGACTAACAGCAAACATTTACTACTTATAAAAAAAAGACTTTAAAAGGACCACACGCACACAGAAAGCTGGCATGATTAAACAGAAATGTGAAAGTGGCTGTGAGAAATAAGTCAGTCTTCAAAAAGTGGAAATTATTTTGAAATGAGGAAAACAGAAAAGAACGTAAACTCTTCCACATTTAATATAAACTCTTTATGAAGTGGGCCAAAAATATTTTGAGGAATAACTTGTGATAAGTGTAAGAATGAATAATAAAACTGTCTCTAAACACATCAGAAGAATGAATTGTGCCAAACAGTTTATAGGCATAGTGTTTGAGATATAAAAGGAACATTTAAAGAAGATAAGCCCAGAGCAGAAACGCTAAATGAATTTTTCACATGAATGTTCTCCATGGACAAGCTCGGGCAGGTTTCCACAGCAGAACCTTTTTTATGGGGCCAAAACAAAGAAATTATCTCAAATTGAAGTGTCAGAGAAGAAATTTCAGATTAGGTAGAACCAAATGGTAACAAATGACCTAGATTAGATCAGCTTTTCAAAACACTTCTAAAGGAAGTCTGATACATGTGACAAATTATTAACTGCGATGTCACTCCACACATAGATTGGCCTCTATTCCAGAGAAATGGAATGCGGCAAATGTGATGTTCCTGTTTTTAAATTCAGGGGGATCTCAGGAATTACAGATTAGTAAAACTGAGCTCTGCACCAAGCAAACTAATACCAGCTGTGGTGCAAAATGGGCAGACTTGTAGCTGCCCATGACATAAAAAGGGAAAGTTGATAAAGCTTCTGCAAATGGAGGGTATAAGGCACAGATTATCAGAGTTCATTGAAAGAACCAGCCTGCAGGGGAATGAAAATGATTTGGATAATGCATTATAGATGGATTTCCAAACCCTTTCAGCAAGATCCTTTACCAAAGCATGCTGAAGAAAGCAAGCATGAGATAAAACGTGTTCTGAGGTGACCATATGTAATGGCAAGAAGAACTTCAGAAATCAGGACAGGGAGTGAAAGTGTAGCATTCCATTTTCACGATGCTGGTGGTTTACTCATAGGTGTTCTTCAGGTTTTTATGCTCACTCCTCTGCTACTTCACAGTTTGAACCTTTTGAAAAAGAAGTAAATGGTGGGGTCATAAAGTCAGCAGATGATACAAACCAAGAGCCAATTGCAATGGATGCAGAATGTTCTCTCAGTACCGATCAATAAGTGGTGGAAGAAATTCAGTGTTAAATTCAGAGTAATACCCATGGGAACAAAAAAGTCTCATTATACTTATACAAGTGCAGCTCTACATAAGTTATAACAACTACAGAAGGAGGTGTCTGAGTTCTTGGAGAGATGCTGTATGCAAATGGCAGATTAATACTCAGCAATGGCAAACAAGAAAAACTCCAAAGTAGTAGGAGAAGGACATGGTGAATGAAACAGAAACCAGGATGCAGTTGTAACCATGATGCAGTTTACAGATCCAGATTTATAAATTTGACTCACATATTGAATACTGCATTGTTCTGGTTGCGTTTATTAAAAAAGTACTGTAGAACAAGGAGACATAGTAATGATGGCAATATGTGTGACTAAAGATAAGCAATGGCTTCCACAAAAGATGAAACTTACAGAGTAGGGATACTTTAACTTCAATAAGAAATAACTGTTTGGGATGTGATATAACAGTGGTTATAAAATCATTGGTGGCATGTAAAAAAATGAATATGGAGGGATTCTTCTCTTTCTCAGTAAAACAACCAGATTGCCTGAAATGCCATTTGCAGATGGCAGATTTAAAATCAAGAGAAGGGAGTAAGTTTTTTATTTTTTGTTGCAATGGAACAGTAGCCACTGTCTCAGCAGCAACTCCTGCTCTATGGAGATTTGAAAAAGCCTGCAGAGACAAAAGGACATTAGATAAACAGCTAAACTATACCTCAGTCAAGTATAAACAAATGTAATTGTTTACTGTTTATGAAAGACAGACATTGGCTTCAGGAAGCTCTGTTGTGAGAGGGGAATGAAATCCATAGGCCTGAGGAAATGGTGTGTTGTGTTCATCTAAGAAAGGAGTCTGTCAGTTGCACTGTTCAGTTTTACCACTCTTTTTTACAATAGTCAAATGCCAGTCAAAAGTTGCCAGTATTGTAGGAAAATATGAAGGAAATTTTCACCAGAATGTTAAATATTGCTACTGGACGGGGTGCATGCCAGCTAGGTTTTGTATTTGTAACTAGGCAGAGCTAGTCTAAGGTAGCTTCGGTACCCAATGGATGGCACAACATTCCTCCTATACACAACAGAGAGAAATAGGTCCTGCCACAGGATTTCTCCCATCCTAAAGTACAAGCCAGGTGTGTGACTTACCCATTTCCAACAGTACCTGCCTCTTTGCATGGGAATCCTACCAGAGACAGGGAGTGTTCAACTCTCTTCAGCAGCACAGTCTTGTTGTCTCTGCTACAGTTAACTCGAGTTAAAGTGATATCTCTGTGCATTTTAAATACAGATGCTTTTCTTCAAGACAGCATGAGAGGAGTTAATGCAATGTAAATTACAATTTAACTCTGCAGCAAAAGCAATTTGTACAACCTAAGCATCAGTCTTTTCCCAACATATATCTCTGCATATCGTTTACTCTTTAACAAAGTAAACGTCTTCTGTGGGGAAAAAAAAAAAGTGCTAGTCACTATGAGATGCAGCCTGCAAGACTGATTAAGATACATGTGTGCACAATCAGTGCAGGAGATTGTGAAGCTCTGCACAGTCCAGAAACCATTTTAGATGCATTAGTTCAGGACTGTGTCCAAGCTAAGTCCTGGAGGTTACTTATATTTTTATAGATTTTTATCAATTGCAGGTGAAGGATTAGAAAGTTATAGCTGACACTCCTAGCTAATTAAGAGCTTAGTTATGAAATATGAAATAAGAAATAAGAGTAGGATGGCATATGAAATGGCTTACCTCTGACACAGACAGGTCATCTGGTTTTGTTAATGACATAGTATAGCAATAAACCTTTTACATGTGAATCTGTTAAATTGGAGTCTATGAGGAATGGGATATAGAAGTGCATCATCATCAAGTTCCCCAAAAAGGCATTTATACGGTCATGGTATGCTGACACCAAGCATTTTAATATAAGGTTAAGATCTTCTAATAATACATTTAATAACTATAATGAGACTTTCAATGGAAAAAATATTTAACTGTAATATTTAACTTTAAAAAAATGATAAACCCCAGATGTACTGTGGCATATATTACCACTGTAACTTAAAATAATGTATGCATTAGTTAGAAGGTAAAAGGGGGCATTTTTTTACTAATGGAATGGTAGTAGTTCCGTCTTCTTTCACTTGTTCCTGCAGGGTGAAAGACATTGTTAATATGGAAGAGAAACAAACCATTAAGAGGTTTAGCCTCTTAACTTCAGCTTTACTTCTGCCATGCAAGCATAATGTAACCCATACTAGCTGATGACTTTCCTGGGATCTTCAGAAAAATGATCGTGAAAAATGAAGTCTGGCTTTCCAAGCAGACTTTGTCTGGCAACCAATAAGGTTGAACTGTATTATTTCAAGCTGTAGCATATATACCTCACCAAATAAGGGACTAGCCAACTTATGTAAAAGAATAAGCTGCCTCTGAGCAGAACTTATTAGCTTGGGCACAGTTCCACACGAGTGTGTCCAAACAGCTTTTGGATTGAATATGTCTTCCATTTTGCACCTTAGAAAATGAGCTAAGCGATTCCACAACTGTCTCCACCTGACTCCATAGACGTGCCTTCATAGTATAGCTTGGACCACGGCCCTTGCCCAGCCTGCTGACACCAGTTGGCTGTCTACTACGCTTAACTTCCCAGATGATGTGAAGCAGCCACAGCCAGGTTGAGTTCCATGTCTGTATTTACATGAAAGTCAGTAGGTGAGCATTAGACGAGCGCTCATAAACACGTAGTGTAGTGCCTGAGTTTTGTAGGTTTCTTAAAAAGTGTTGTGTGAAAGTAGACAGCTTTCTCTGCTTGCTCACTTCCTTAAAATAGGGCTTGTCTGAAAAAATGATCAGAGTTAAAACTGAAGACAGAAAAAAAGTTAAAAATTCCTGTCATTAGCCCTATGAATCGATCAATAGCAAGTGATAAGACAAGAGGAAATGGCATCAAGTTGCACCAGGGAAGGTTCAAATTGGATATTAGGAAACATTTCTTCACAGAAAGGACTGTAAAGCATTGGAACAGGCTGCTGGGGGAAATGGTGGAGTCACCATCCCTGGAGGTGTTCAAAAGACATGTAGATGAGGTTCTTAGAGACATGGTTTAGTGCTAGATTTAGGTTAATGGTTGGACTCAATGATCTTGAGGGTCTCTTCCAACTAAAATGTTTCTATGATTCTGTGATCTCCAGTGAAAGGCAGACTGTGCTTGGATAAAGTTTAGGAATGTTTCTCTAAGAAAACACACCTTTGTCTGTGGAGCACCTGTAGTTCAGAAGAGAAGGACCATCCCGTTTAACAGAGAGCCTGCAGGGGCTCTGTTCTGGTGTGGTGCACTCCTTAACTGTGGTGGTTCTGGAAGGCTTTCCAGGGAATGCACACCTTCCCAAATCCCCAAGTTCTTCAGTCCATGCAGTTCAGTCTACTCTACTCCTCCCCTACCTTTCTTCTCAAAACCCAAAGCATTTTGGATTTAACATCCGGAATGTATGTGACAATTTCAGCATTGTAGGGACGTTTGTATAGCTATGTGATTGCATGCTAGAGGGAAACTTGGTGCAGACCCAAAGCAAAGAAGGCCACACAAACAAGGGAAACATTAGAAAGAAAAGACAGGGTTCAGCAGCCAAAAAAAAAATATACCCCTCAAAGAAACAGGAAAAGAGAAGCAGCAAAGGAGGAGGAAGAAACAAGAAAGAGTTTAAATAAGACATTGATTACAAAGTTGCTTCATTGTTCATGTTCGGCAGCTTAAGCGGAAGGGGAAAATGGCTTTTCGGAATGCCGCGTGAACATTAATGTTGATGGTCTCATAAAAGTAAACCTGGGCTTCTCAAGGGAGAAGAGTGAAAACACTTCTTTGGCGTTTAAAGCTGAAATTCATGAGGAGGAGGGTCACAAAAGTCTTCACAGTCTCTGTACTATGGGTGTTCAATAGACCAAAGATTTTTGGCAACGTGCCTGCTCAGATGAGTGTGTCGATGCTGCTTGCTGGGTTATATAAGGGGGGACACTGCAGCCCAGGCAGTGAAGCGGGAAGCCCGAAATGTTCCAGAAGACCAACTGGGATTTCCCCTGCTGCTATTGCCACAGCACAGCCACTATTTTTAATTTAACCAGCATAAGTGAATTTACTTGGCCTTCTCTGAACTTAGTCTGCTACTCAAAAAAAAAAAAAAAAGAAGGGTTCAGATTCAGGCAATTTTAGTGGGATTTTAAACATGTTAGATTTTAGACAAACTAATTCCCTGCCCAGTGGGGGAGAAAGCTGGGGGACCAAGTAGCAGAGCCGTGTCTGCCTTATGCAGTATTGTGATCCTTGGTGATGGGAGGAAATACTTGGTTGTGGTGCAGAGGTGGTAGAAAGCCAACTGAAGCTGGCAACTCTGCTTGCATAAACCAGAAATTAGTTTAGCCAGCAGTCTTGAGGGGATGCATCGTAAAACAGCATAGAGGGCAGTATGAGGTAATTGGTTATTACAGCAGGGGGATGGGAACCAGGGTGCTTGGATACCAGCATTGTCCAGGTTGCACACTGAGGACCCAGTCTTGCCAGGTCCTAAACGTCCTCTGACTTAAGTTCTTGTCTATTCAGTGTCTTGCTGCACGGCCTTTCCACCTTTGCCTGCTTTAGCCAAACACTTGGACTGCAAATACAGTTCAAAAGGTTATTGGCTTGCAAACAAGAGCTTTTGCTGAGTCATTGTTTCTAGGTTAAAAGCTATATGTACACACACAAGAAGAGTTTTAAAAGTAATTTTTTGAGAACCTGGTTCCAATAAGATACATTGTCATTTTGCTTTTTTTGAGTGGTAATTATATGCGGCAGTAAGATAAATCCTGTGACACATCTCTGCGGGGTGTATTTGCACGTGATAAATATACAAAATAATATTAGCTGTACCGTGACTGAGTTGCTGAGGAAAGGGCTCAGTAACAAAGACAGTGAAGCGTAAAAAGTCATGCGTTAGTCACATATGAAGCTAGAACTAACAGTTCCTGGATCCTGGCCTAGTGTACTTTTCCTTCGGCCAAAGGGTAAATCTGAGGCTAAAACAGAAGTTAAAAGTTTCAACATGTCCGTGATTACTTGAATTCCAGTGTTGAATATGTGACCTACCACAAGCGTGACTCCAGAGATGCAGAGGAACTTGGGAGAATGCGATGAGTACTGGTACATTCTGAAAAGTTAAGAAGTGACCAACAAGTACTGCTGTGTACTTGCAAATAATTGTTTTCCAGATATTTGTATTTTGTTACATGATTTTCATGGCACATCGCTCATGATCTCCAGCTACAGCCCTGATATCCCCACTAAGCCCCTTGTTTTAGTCATTCCTTCTTCCCTGTCTCCTCCCTGACCTCTAAATCCTACTGTATCCCCATCATAAATTCTTGACCCAGCTTTTCTCTCTTCCCATGAGCTTCCAAGTCCTTTTTCTACCAGGTTTTCTCAGCAGTTTCTTCATGTATCAGCTTAACATCCATTTGTACCCCACATTTCTGCCAGGTAGCTTCATTCATACCTGTAACAAAATGAAAACAAAAAAAAGGAGAGATAAAACAAGCTCTTGGTCCTGATCTGTAAAATCCCAAAGCTGTAATGGTAGGTAGGAAAAGCTCTGTCATTCCCGGCTGAGAATATTGTTGCGCTCTTTGGAATTTCAGGTGCAAAGTGCAAGTGAGTCCCTCCTGAGTGCTGACAAAGATATTTTTCAAAGACTTGGACCTTGCTTAAGCTTGGTCGGCTTTTCACTGAACATGGGAAAGGGCATATCCATTGCACAGAAATTGTCCCCTTACAAATTTCAGATGGCTTCTCTGAGGTGTGAAGTGCTGCAGCTGTTCAGAGAAAAAGTTGTGAAGAGACACAAACACATGTAATTTGGCAATGACTTTGGAGGAGACTGGAAGGGAGGGCAGGAGTGAGGGAATGAAGGAGGAATCAAGGGAGAGAGGGAAGAAAAGGTGATTTGTTCTGCAGCAGACACACATGACTGCATAAAATTCAAATGTGTGAAATTTCAACAGTAAAATAGCAAACAGTTAAAGTACTGCTAAGTTAGATAATAGCAACAGAATATAGGGTGTTTACATAGGAAGTGTCAGGCAAACTTACTCATAGCTGGTGCTATCAGCACTACCTCTTATGGCAATTCACACACAGCGAACTCATACTTTTTCTGACATAGTTAGGTTTTATGTCTCTGAAACACATCATAAGGCGATATTTTTCTTGAATGCTTATGGCCAAAAAATCTTGCTGTTGATCCTTCTATTTTAAATATCGGTTTACCATTTTAAAATTAGTGCTGCGTAAACAACAGAGGAATTAATATAATACTGTGGGAAATTCTAACCCATTCATGTATCAAGGTTTCATCAGATTTCTAAATGCAGGAGCTTCAGCTACGACTTCAAAATCATTGACACTTCTTTCTCTGTGGGTATTAGTTGCCTGCTATGAAGCAACTCCCAAATCTGTTGAAACCTTGTGAATCAGGTACTCAGCTCTTCAAGCGCTGAGCCCAAATATATCAAATTTATTTAGGTTCTGTATTTGCTCTCTTACAAATCTAGTCTTTTGTCACTATAATTTATGTTCTTGTATACTCAGTTTGCAGACGCTGTTTCTGTTGATCGCTTAAAACTTTGGCATGACTCCGAGTAAAACATGAAGCATTATGCACTGCATACCAGATACGGATTAACTAAGTGGTGCTTGTGTTCCTAGATATCAAGATCCAAAAATGTACTTCCGCATAATCATTCCATATAGCAAACCATATTTTAAGGTGGGATCTATTTAATCAACTGTTTGCCAGGTCAGGGAAACATCCTTTCATGTGGTGAATTAGTCTGTATGAGATAATCTGTATTTTTTCAGATTTCCCCAGGTGCTTATTTTAAATAGCATAATTTTTTTTTCAATTTTTTCTTTCATCTGGAGAATCACAAAATGCTAGACAAACTATAGCATTGAACAGTGGAACATTTCTATGACAAAATGTGTCACATACTCAGTGACAAATGGGAAATATGTGTGCCATTTACAGGCAGATCTAAAAAACAACGACAAAAAATACCCCAACACAGGATCAGGTTTAAACTGTTGAGATGGTTAACTCCCTGGATGTGAACCTTTCACTCACCTTGTTCTGTTCTGATATTTTAACTGGAGAATTCCATTTGCTTACAAAAAGGATGGCGTAGCACTTGGGAAGCCAGGCAAAGTCCTGAGCGGGTGCACACTGTGTGCAGATCCCTGCAGAGCTCTGCTGGGGCCTCTTGGGCCTGACTAGGCAAGCTTGGTTCTGGGTAGTTTTCTAAGGTGAACAATCACCTTGCAGAAACCAGCGTTATTATTCTTTGTAATTAATAGTTATTCTCGGTTTAATGGAGCTTTACAAAATACACGCTGAAATACATCCATTGCCATGCAGGCTCTAAAAATCCAATAGATCTAGCAGTGATGAAGGCAGATACTTCCTCCCCGTCTAAGGCAGACCGTCATGCACTTTGAGAAAGGTTTTCAGGGAGGAAAGGGAGGTGATGTGGACAAGATGCTGGAATAACTCCAAACAAGGCAGTACAGCAGTGCCGTCACATTTCTGATAGCACCTGGCAGTTTTGCTGAAGACATCTTTGTGCATGTTTCTACTTCTGAACTAAGAGCCTGGGTAGATGTGTTCCCAGGAGAAGATGCCCACACTAACCTCTGCTTCCTGACCAAGAACGCCAAGCTTCCCATTCCTCCTGATCCAGAGGCCAAAGCCTGCAAATTCTACAAACCCTTCTGCTCCTTTCATCCAAACCTTTTCACCCTCAACTCGTGTTTCCACTTGCAAGTCTCCCATTCCTTCCAGCTTCCCAAATTTCATCCTTCAGCCCTGCAACAACTGCAGGGCCCCCAGTAAGGAGCCTCCTGCTCCACAGAGCCTTTATTCCATCCCTTCCTAACTCTCCTCCCAAGAGCTCCCACCCCAGCCTCCCACTCCTGCTCCGCCCATCCAGCCACTGCCAGTCCCCCACCTACTGCCCAGGCCCGCTTGTGCTTAGCTCTTCTTCTGATGGCATTTCACAAGTGTTGGCTCCAGATGTGCTTCCCGGGAGTCCTCTCTAGGGGCAGAATTGGAGGATGTATTTTGGGGGAAAAAAAAAAGGTCTAAATAATCCCATTGCAACATAAAAGGAGGCAGGAAGAATCTCGAAAAAGAACGATGTGGAAAAAAAAAACCTCATAAAGAACATGTGCATAGAGAACATGACGAGGGGAGAGATGGAGTTTCAGGATCTGAGCAACCTGATCTAGTTGAATTGCAGAGGGGGGTTGGACTAGATGACCTATCAAGGTCCCTTCCAGCCCAAACTATTCTATGTTTTGCTGATATTAATGTTGGTATCAGAGACTGCAAGTTCAGGTGATTTTTATGAGGTTGGAGACGAAGGTAAGGAACAGATGGAAGGCAACCAATGTGCTGAGGTACATCAGGAAGCTTGTTTCAATTCTTGTAATTGTAAAAAACTATGAGGGAAAGGTAAGATTCATATTTTCTTTACTTTCACCTAAACCACACTCAACAGCATTATCCTGTGCTGGAAGAGAGTGTGTGTGGCTAAGGACAAAAGTTGTAATCTATGGCATCCAGAAGATCTTGTGTTGGACATCACCAGCAGGAGTCTGCTGGATATGATGCCACTGCTTTTTGAACACACAAACATTGGCTTTTTAAAAATGCCTTTATGAGCTGCTCTTAAGTTCAGGCAAGGAGACATCTGACAGGCGCTTTGCAAAGTGTCACGGCCACTCGTGCTTAGCAACAGCACACGTGTGTTGTGACACAGGTGCACACAGCTTGCAGCTACATCCCTGTGGCCTCAGGAGAGACGGATGATTTTAGCCTCCTAATCCACACCAACAGCTGACTCTTGATTCTTTGTTATGTATCACGACTGCACTTGATATATCTATTGTCTGTGTCCTGGTTATTTCTGTAGCCGTAATCCTGGGTCTGTGTGGATAGATTTTAGATACTCTTTACACTGTAACTTGCCTTTCTTGCTTCTGGCTTCCGTTGTCATGACACTAGAGGGTGACAAAGATCCAAATGAGAGCCACGATAGAACCATTTAGAACTGGAAAAGTGAAAATGAGTGGGATTTCTTAAATCTAACAAGTCTTCCAGTAGAACAGATGTGAAGATTCAGCATTGCTAACAGCAATCTAATAGGAACTAGTGATGCTTACTGGAAGCTTGTTTGGTTCCGACCAAGCCTGAAACAAATTCTTTAAAATGAAGAAGTTTGTAATCAGATTTTGTGGGAATTTTCTGGGGCAGAGTTGAAAAGAATGGAGTGATTTTTCAAACTTGGAGCAGTTAAGGGAAATCTGCATTTTTAGAAGGTGTGAAATAGAAAACACATAATCAAATTTAGGCATGAAAAATATTGTTACTAAAATGAAGAGCAGGTTGAAGTTATGAAATTATATAGAAAAATAAAACTTTTCCGTATGTAATATTGTTTACAAATGTGAATACGTTAGGAAGTGCAAAAGGTCCATTCCTGGCTTTACAACACTGAGGAAACCAACCTTATTTTCTAATACAGTATCACACTTTGCTACTGCATTTTATGGGCACATAATTTATTTTGCACATGAAAACAAGGTTTGGATATCTATTGGTCTCTTGTAAAGATGTACATGACTAGAGATGCGGGATCAAATCAACCATGTTTTCATGTCCAGATACTGTAGCAGTCATGTCAGGCCTTGCCTCGTGTAAAACATGATCCATTATGTATACTAAATATTTAAATTATTTAAAAATAGTAAGAAAAGCCTTTCGAGTTAATTTCCTTAAATTTATTTGCAGATTGAAAGTAGCTATTTAAGTGGAATCTGCATCATATTACCAGCTCCCAGGGCCTTATCATGAAATTTCATAGAAACTGTAGTGTACAGGCACTCAGAAGTGTGTAAATCTCAGCTTTAATTTCTACAAGATATTTCCAGGATGCAAGATGGTGGAAAAGGATTAGAAAAAAATGAACCTAAATTTCCAGCATCTGAAGTGTAATGAAAAGAACCTCTCTTTGTTTTTTTAAAATGTTATTTTAAATTTTATTGTTCTTTTAAATTTTTTATGCAGTCTTGTGACTTATTTGGGCTCTCATTCATGACTCTCAGGGCTTGCTGTTGGCACTACGGCATGCAAATAGCACCAGTCTGTGCTAGTGGGGATTGCTGACTGCAGTGAGGGATTTACCCCACCCCTTAAAATGAGCAAAAGATGTGTAAACTAGTCCGATGGAAACTTTGCGAAGAAAGAAGAGATTTGGTCAAAGATTCTGGCTGCTCTAAGCGCTTGGCTGAAAGCAACAACGTTTAGTGGTCAGCATAAGACGCAGGCTGTAACACTTGTGGTTGCCAGAACTGAGCCAACACTTCGCCTAAGAGAGCCAAACCACCTTGTCCTCCCCTCGTCCTCTGCACAGTCATGTCCTGGAAGAACAAGCAGTTTTAGGCAGATAGGCTGGGGTGCCGTTTGTGTGGCACCTCTGCACCAGACACAGTTGAGTTTAGAGAGAAGGGGTGTTTCCCCCAATGGAGGGAGATGGCCTCACATGGACTGTAATGTGCATGTTCCCCACTCTGGATAACCCCTGTGGGAGAGGGGCCGATCACCTCTTTTGGGGACATGTGTGCTTGTTGGGTGAAGAAAAGAGAACGAGACCTTGGTTTAGGACATGGGAGTGGAAGAGAGGCCCCTTGCATGCTTTCGTAGTCCACCTTTTGCTTCAATTTTTTCTCTAAAGTAGTATTCCTGCCATAAAAACTTCTGTTAATGTGTTTTGAGATCCTTATCGTTCCAACAGAAACACTGGTAAAATCTGGAGAGAAAGAAGCTGCTGTTGTAGACATGCGCAGGCTGAGCAACAAGATCTGAAGTCATCCCATCTAACTGCCAATGTTCAACCACCATAGGATCATAGAATAGTTTGGGTTGGAAGGGACCTTCAGAGGTCATCTAGTCCAACCCCCTGCAATGAGCAGGGACATCTTCAACTAGATCGGGTTGCTCAGAGCCCTGTCCAGCCTGGTCTTGAATGTCTCCAGGGATGGGGCATCTACCACGTCTCTGGGTAACTTGGGCCAGTTGTTTTACCACCTTAATCGTAAAAAATTTCTTCCTCATGTCTAGCTTGAATCTCCCCTCCTTTAGTTTAAAACCATCACCCTTTGTCCTATTGCAATATGCCCTGCTAAAATGTCTGTCCCCATCTTTGTTACACGCCCCTTTTAAGTACTGAAAGGCTGCAATAAGGTCTCCCTGGAGCCTTCTCCAGGCTGAGCAAACCCAACCATGGGTGTTTTGGGCCTTGGTCTCTGGATAAGCAGCGACTGGAGAGTGACTGGAGCCTTCAGATTTGAACTGGCCCTTCTGAGCAAGTCTGTCATTTGTCTTAATGCCATGTTTTGCACTGAAAGCTACACCAAAAATCATTCTCTGGAAAATATATATGTAACAGTTGCTTTGTGTAAACTTTCAAGTGTATTAGCAGCCCTGACTGATTCTCAGTAGTAAAAAACGAGGTGCGAGTCACCCAGCAGTTGGCCTAAGAGGGAGAGCTGTCTTCATGCAGTGCAAGGTCTCAGCCCTAGGAAAGGCAGGCAAGAGAAGTTAGATAATCATGTAGATGGATGGTGTACCAGCTGGTGGGTTTGATGCAGTAAAGAGGAATAACTCTGGTGTGCTCAAGATGCTGTCCAGGGAGAACAATCTGCGTTGGTATCTCCAGGACTGTGTCCAAGGGAATATAAATGGAAGTAAATGAAAAGAGAAGTAACTCAAAGCTCAGGGCAGATGGGGAGCATGTGATTTTATTGTGACATCTTGGCCTCCGACTTGTACATGCAGGAAACTCAAAAGAATTGTAGGTGAGAGCTATCAAAACCACATGGTTAAAATAATGCTGTTGAGGAGAATGGAGAAGCATTTGTGCTTGTTTTACTTGCAATGTTTTTGTTACACTATTTTTTATTTTATTAAGCCTCTGAGGCTGTGGGTAGGTATGTGGACAATCCTGAGCTATCTGAAGTTGTCTGTTACATGTCCAGCAACCCCGTGGGCTGGGAGGTGTTGCCTGTGAGGCTGGACGCTCACTGCTTGATGGGGAGGAGTGCAGAGCCGTGTCCCCCCTTGCAGACAGGAGGTGGCAGAGGAATCCTCTCAGGAGGCAGCTGTGGTCCGGATTGCCACCCTCAAGTAGGGGCTGCTGGGCCAACTCTGCTGCTGTTGTCAATGCTACAAAGCAGCAGACCACCAGACCTTTCAGTGTGTGCTGTGGAAGTCTGGTTTTACTCACACAAATGGTCCCTGGGAAAGGGCTTTGTTGTGTTTGACACAAGCCTCCAGTGGAAGGCATTAATGCAACATCTTGCCAGTTTGTTTTATTCAACAAGCTTATTTTCTTTTGTTGTTTTAAGGAAAACGCCTACATCGTCTCCTGTCTGTGGCTATTCTGTCTTTCAGTAGGAAGATGGAGGGCTTTTCCCCCCACTTTCTTTCTCCTAGTTCTTCAGTACTCACCTGACAAAAAGTGACGGCCAGTATACTTCTCTTACTTGACCATTGTTCGTGAGAGATTAAAATTAATTGTCTGTGTCCTGGCATGTAGAAATATAGAATATTCTTGACCTTCCTCTAAGTGACATTGTGCTTTGGCATAAGTTGCAAATTGTTTGTAGCATCACTCATGTCAGTACTTAGGAAGTTTACATAATCCTGTGCATTTCATAGAAAATATGCAGGCGCAGTATATTCCTCCAGGAACATATAAAATATGGTTCTAAAGATGTTTAATAAAGATATCAAGAATATATAATACAGAAAATCAGTAAGGACCTTGTAAACTCTAAGTACATCTGCTTTTTAGAATCTGGCAGTAGGAAGATTATATGCTTACTGGTTTTGATTTCTACAATTATTTTAAGACTCCATCTATTTTTTAAATGATCTGAATATGCATTGTGCTAAACTGCACATAATGTTACGGTGATAAAGTTCTTAAATTTATTGCTGTCATCCAGTCTCGTGCCAGCAGTTTGGAAACTTTGAGCTTGTAAGTCAAAGATAAAGCCATTGAGAATTTGTTTCGTAACTACCTAGTGATTTCATGGTTAGAGTCATGATTCTCTGCTGACATTTACCGTTTGTCATCACTGTAGCCTTTGTGAACTGGATCTTCTGTGGTCCACAGTCTCCATGATGCTTCAGAAGCGTAAGTCATATAAGATTGGTAACAGGGACTTTCTTTCCCACTTTCAGAGAGATCCATAGAGGGAGAAGAGCAGCTTAATGGGTTGGTGAGATCTCTTCTACCCCCTGGCTTAGGAACATACAGCAAGCAGACCAGGCTGGAGCTCTGCTATGTTCTACATGTGCTTTGGTTGCATGAGAGGTCTGCTGAGAACTGCTGCAGTGGAAACACATTGGAAGTCTGTAGCAGCTCTAGCCTTGGCAAGGGAGCTTTCAGCAGAATCAGGGCAAAAAAAAAAAAGGAACGAAGTAGTTGCTACTTACCCATTTTTCTCCCTTTCTCCCTTTCCGCATGCGCTTTAAGTGCAGGTTGGTAAGAGTAGAGGATGCTGCCCCATAAAGTTGTCTGATCATGCTTTTCAGGATTCTTAAGTTGATGATACGACTAGATCTATGGCTAATATCCTTAGCATATTAGAGATCCTTCTGTTAAGCAAAGCCAAAGGAGTAAACAAATTCAATATGCTAGAAGAAGCCATTGTGGAGATCTCATGGATCAACAGAAACATTTGGAAATGTTTCAGAAAATGGATGTCAAGTTAATGTACAAAATTCCGTGAGCCAAATCCTCATCTGGTTAATATAAATTTTATTTCTATGAAATTGAAACCTCCAGATTCATTAACACCAGATGAAGATCTGGTCCTTGTCTGAATTTTTCCAGGCAGGCAGCTATTACTTTTGCCCTCAAATACTAGCCCTATTCCTTCAATAAAACAAGGCAGCCAAAAATTCAAATATAAGAGAGAGGGTTATGGGGGAATTTCAAATTCAAGCCAGTAGTGAGAAGTTGCTTCAATCTAATCTGGAGGAATAACTAGTGCTTCTCCATAAAGGTCAGGTTAAGATGATAAACTAATTATATCAAAAGTGTAATTGATGGCAATTGATATCATTGACTGCTGTCAATGCATAGGTTTTGTTCAATGTCTCATGTTTTCATAAGAATTTTAAGTCTTTGTTGTTACAAATATATGGAGTAGTTCATATTAACAAGAAAATACAACTTGTCGTTTGCCTCTTGTCTCAAGCAATGAAAAAATCCTGCTGGTTTTCCAAAAATAATTCAGCTGAATTTTGAGAAATCTGGCTAGGGTCTGAAAAGTCTCTTTTTCATGAGAAAAAAAACTCAACATGGGGAAAAGTCAGTTTTATTTTTTCCCTGGTGATGCTCTGCTGAGACTCTCTGAGCAAAACTAAGAAGTTACTGTGGTAACTGTACAAGCTGCAAGATGCTGTTCCTAGGAAAGAGACCTTCCTAGCGTTCAAGGGATATTTCTAGTGCAAATATCTTGCTTTTTATAATGCATATCTCATATATTTAAAAATGGATCCTTTGTGAATGTTCTTAATGCAAATCTAAAGCCATTTATTTCCACTAGTTCATGTAAGTTTCACAAAGTTACACAGACTCTTTCCTCTGTCTGGTGGTCTGTATGAGAAATATTGTCTATACTGCATCTTATCACTAAGTGACACCCAGTTTCCTTCCTGTGTTATGTCCTGACACATATTCATCAGTATGTACATTTGGTTAGATTAATATACACATTTATTAGCGGATAACAAACATCTTTAAATTAAGGGATTCCTTTAGAAAAAACCCAGTACTATTGGGGATCTGGACTGAATAGACTAAACCAAATAGCTCAGAGCTGGAATAGAAACTTTGATCCCTGGATCATCCAAATGCACAGAAATATGTGAAAACTCTAAACATTGCAGGGTCTTTGTTGTAACATGTAGAGCCAAGTAAGGTCAGTGGAAGTTTTTCCCTTGACTTCAGTGATGCCAAATGAAAGAGATGAGAGACAGAAATTAATCTGTGTGCTTTATAGCTTTGGAATTACCCAAGGAATTAACTTCTCAGTAAAAAAATTAACTGTTGAGCATCATCAGCTACACTGAGCAGTGTTGTCATCTCTAGCCCACATTCTATCCAACTTTGTCAGATACTGGCTTTTTATAATTATTTTTCAATAATAAATAAAAGGACATTGTCTAGGATTTTGAGTCTGGTAGCAGACAGCCTCAGAACACAACAGCTGCTTGGAGGGGTTTCCTGAAAGGCTTTGTTCGAAGTGAATCACAGCCAAACAAAACATTACTTAGACTGTGTTAATGCTAGCTACAAAATAGGATGTTTAAGAAACCACACATACATATGAGGCACTTAAGAGCTGATCACGGACAAGATAAAAGACATGCAAAAGCAGCCAACTTGTGTGAAATACTCCTACCCTTCCTGCCCGCCTGCTTTCCCAGGCTAATGTCCCACAGCCCGCCCGTGTCACAGAGTGACCTGAGGCACAGGGATTAGTCATGGTGACCCTTCCAGGCAGAACCACTGGTTTCGTCACCTCTCGTTCAGCCATCCGTTTCCTTCTTAAAATAGTAACAGTAGGGAAACTCTGCATGGCTTTGTGGACTCTCTGACCCTTATTTCTTTTTCTTTCTTTGGTGTGGATGGAAAAGAATTAAATATCTATGAGAGTTCTTTTATTTTTGCTTTCTTTTTTGATTGTTGCTCTGATTTCTGTGCCAAAAAGCCTTTCTGAGGAAGGTTTCGGCGTTGTCCTCCTGAAATAAATGCTGTTCTTAGGTCAATACAGAGGAAATTCCATCTGACAACCCAACCTATTTCTCCATCAGGAAAATCAATGTAGGATCCATCCTTCTTTAAACAAAACCCAAATAGATTGTTGTGAGGCTGCATAAAGAACTTGGAGGTTATTTCATAACTAGTAAGATCAAAAAGCCTTTTGAATATGTTTACTTGGTTATTTGTTGCTGGTAAATGGTAAGATATCAATAGCATCTGGTAAGATGTCAATAGCTCCACAGGGCCAACCAGGGCCAGGTTACTGCCTGGCAAAGTCAGATGTCCAAGCATGAAATATGGGGCCTCTCCATAGCCTTAAAGTATTAGCAGCTCAGAACAACAACAACAAAAGCAAACAAACAAATCTCATCAAGACTGAAGTCTTCAAATTTACAAGATTTATTGAAGTATTGTGAGACTTCTGCAAGTAAACTGCGAGATCGCTTTTGTTTTCTGCCGCTATAGTTGTTTCTGTCATTTTGCTCAAGAAATATATTTTTCCTAAGAGTGAGTCCTGTTTCTAATCCAGTAAATACCATTTAAGGTACTTCAATAGAATAGTGACAAATTGGATGTAGCCATTCCCAAACAGACAGTTCATTTGGCTTTGTTTCATGTCGTGAACTGCTGTTATTGGCAAGGAGTTTGCCATAAAAATGGAGGCTAAAAGTAAAAGTACACATCAAGTCCTTTTGGAGTATTGCATATAAAATTTGGAATTGCTGACAGGTTCCTTACAAATAATATCTGCATATGATTAATACAGTTCTTCGCTGTTGTCACAAATCTCTCTACAACTCATGCAAAAATGCCTCCAGCTGAGTACATAATTAATGGCACCATGAAGTCTTATTCTGTAATATCAGAAAATTATTTATTACAGCAGATATATCCATTTGTCAATAATTTTGCCAAATTATTGTATTGGAGGCACACTGTGTTAGATAAAATAATGTGTTAAAATGATCCTGGATACTCTTCAGATGTTTATCTGAGAATTGTAGTGAAAGTTAACTGAAATCACCTTTTGGTACAGTTGCTTTTTTATGTATTTATCTGGGTACGCTAAACACAAAGAAAAGAAAATTCGTAAGGACAAAACACCTCAAAATTCTTGTCCGTTTAGAGAAAGGTAGGTTTAGTCTTTAAAAGACATGCATTGAAAATCAAATCTATAGGCCAGCTACATTTCTGATTTCATCATTATGGAAAAATACTGTACTATACCCATTATATTCTGTGTTTTTTCCCCAAATACTTAATAATTAATTATTACCAGCAGTTTCAATGTGGAAACAGATGTATTCCTCCATGTCACTATGGTATATTTCTATCCACATGAAGGAAATCGCCACCGTAAGATAAGCAGTTCTACATAACAGTTCCACAAAGCAACAAAAACTCGGTTTATTTGCCTTTCTGCATCCAAGTTTCTGAAAAAAACCCCTTGATTTCTAACTCTATCTCAGGCATAGTTTCCTTCCAGAAAGGAAGTTTAGGTCTCTGAATATGATGCGCAATAGCCTGTGCTGGAGTTTAAAATAGTTCAGACACAGTTACAAAAATGTCATGTGCTTAACTGCCCAAAACCATGACATAGCAGCCTACTACTTGGTTTGGTTTTTTTTTTTGCTATTGCCTTCTCCAGAATGCACTGAAGTAAGTGGAAATGTTTCCACTGATTACGTGAGTTTTGAAACAGATTGTGTATGTCTTCAAGCCAGTTAAGATTCTGCCTAAGGAAAGATTACAGGAATATGACTGTATTTTGAGAAAGTAAGAAAATAGCTGTTTTAAGAGATTTCCATTTAACTTTTTTTTGCTGGACAACCGAGAACTTAAACGAGACTAAAAAAAAGATGGTATAAAGAGTCATCTGCTTATCAGAAGTTGTGATCTATCTTCCTCTTATTTTATTCTCCTGAACAATACTTTTCTTTACAAATATTTAACATCTAAAAATATTCAAATGTCAAGGAAGAAAACCGAGGGAATTATTTGACTAGTATTTCAGTATTACTAATATTTTGCAAATAATGTAATTAAAATTATTCACTAAGGCTTAATTAAGTATAAGGAAATTCTGGCATTTGCATTGCAAGATTTAATTGACTTCTTTGACTTACTAATAAATACTTCCCTTTTCTCACATACAGTAGATCAGAAAATGGCTGGAGGTGAACTCTTCAGTATAGAGAATTGTCTGAGCTTCATGACATCAATTATAGGCTAATTACTCTGGCCTGTTTCATTTCTGTTGATTCCAACCAGTATTGTAATGTCTATGTTTTGCAATGATATAAATAAATACATTAATGCTAAATCAATAAATACAACACATTAAATTTATGGCAGGTCATTCCTAATGAAATAGATATAAATGTGTTTATAATTAATAAGATATTATATAAAATGAAGCTTGTCATTAGAAAATGATACATTTCTCATGTGTCATGTAAATAGCAGGATTACCATACATAAATTCCACATATGGAGAGCAATCTGTCATTACGATCTTTTTCACTAATGAGTACATATGGTATTTCCTCGTGTTTTCTCTGAACACTTGTACCTAACCCACAGCATTCCAGAGCAATCAGATATTGTGGCAACAAGCCCACACACAAAAAAAGTAGAACTTTGCTTATGCAGGGGAATCAGAACTTTGCTATCATATATATATATAAAAGAAGAAGATTTTTTTCTCTGAGGAAGGGGAGCAAAAACTTTGAACTGTTTTGAAGAATGAAGATTGATCAGCCATAAGAGGGACTGCAAAATATAGTTGCTAGTGATAATGGACAATTCAACTAGAATAGATGATTCAGTCCTGTATTCTTGTTTAGGACAAGTCTAATTTAGTGTCTAGAAAATAGGTCAGGGACTTTCAGCTGAAAAGGAACTGAATAAAGCTAACTACAGTTTTATTCATTATCTGTATGTAGGCAGGAACTAGTATGTTTGGCGTATGTTAAGACTTGTATTTCATTTCTTCCCATGAATCACATTAAAATATGGCTTTATAATTATGTATTAATTAGCAGATCATGAACCTCCTAAAAGGGAAATTATTTTCTTCTCTTTTACTTGGATGGTAATGTAAAATGTACGGTGTGAATGGGGCATAAGTCTTGGCATTATTGCGTTGGCTACTGCTAGAGTTGGGGTAGTATTTTGACACCTGGTGATGCCGCAAGCACAGAAGGTACCAAGGTCCCTGAAGATCATCTCAGTCTATGTGTGCAGGTCTCTATAGGAACCTCAGGAAAAAAGAAGTGCCTTAAAAAAATCTAACATTCCAAGGATATAAAAGTGATATCAGTTCTGTGATACAGAGGCTATCTCCTGGTGAGGCTGGATAGGCAAAAAGAAAATCTCCTTGGCCTTACCTGCACCTAAGGTCCCAATCAGCCAGACTAAGAGTCTTTTCTGCTTTTCCTCAAGCCCAAGTCACACAGAGGGAATTTGTGGAGCTCTGTTGCATTTCAGCCCTGCTCTTCAGCACTGTCAAGGAACCCACGGCCATCTAAAACCCAGAAAGGAACAGCCTTTCTTCCAGACAGTGGGTTCATGGCTTAGCCCATCTGGCATTGGTCCAGTGCACCTTTGGTGGCAGAGATCTGTACGACTCTTCCTACCAAAGGCCTGGGGTGAAAGGCGAGAGGGGAAAGCAGAGGCTATCAGTCTTGCTGAAATGCTGACTAGAACTGAGAGATTTTGGACATGGATGGGAATTGCTGCCTCAGTGGACATGTTGGCAGCAGCTAGAAAATAAATCACTCAGCTCTGAAGCTGAGTCCAGATAAGCAAAAGGAAATAAGACACGTCTTCCGTGCATACTTCATACTCTTGCATCATGCAGAAAGACAATCTCGAGGAAACATAATGTCATCATGAGGGTGAGGAAATGATAATGTGCACTGTTGCAGTGTCTTTGTATCAGTTTGTTTCCTGTTGCTTTCATTTAATTACAAGATTTTGATAACAAGTATTGGGTTTGTGTGACAAGGGGTAACAGAGGGGCTACAGGGGTGGCTTCTGTGAAAAGTTGCTAGAAGTTTTCCCCATGTCCAATGGAGCCAATGCCAGATGGCTCCAAGACAGACCCACCACTGCCCAAGACCAACCCCATCAATGATGGTGGTAGCACCTCTGGGGTATCGTAGTTAAGAAGCAAAAATGGGCTGATTCCAATGGGATGAAGTTCAATAAGGCCAAGTGCCGGGTGCTGCACTTTGGCCACAACAACCCCCTGCAGTGCTACAGGCTGGGCGCAGAGTGGCTGGAGAGCAGTCAGGCAGAAAGGGACCTGGGGGTACTAATTGACAGGAAGCTCAATATGAGCCAACAGTGTGCCCAGGTGGCCAAGAAGGCCAATGGTATCCTGTCCTGTATCAAAAATAGCGTGGTCAGCAGGACAAGGGAGGTGATCCTTCCCCTGTACTCTGCATTGGTGAGGCCACACCTGGAGTATTGTGTTCAGTTCTGGGCCCCTCAGTTCAGGAAAGACATTGAAGTGCTAGAGCGGGTCCAGAGACGAGCAACACGACTGGTGAAGGGACTTGAACATAAGACCTATGGGGAGAGGCTGAGGGAGCTGGGGTTGTTTAGTCTGGAGAAGAGGAGGCTTAGAGGTGACCTCATCACTGTCTATAACTACCTGAAGGGAAGTTATAGCCAAGTGGGGATTGGTCTCTTCTCCCAGGCAGTTAGCAATAGGACAAGGGGGCATGGGCTTAAACTCTGCCAGGGGAAATTTAGGCTGGATATTAGGAAGAAATTCTTTACAGAGAGAGTGGTCAGGCATTGGAATGGCCTGCCCAGAGAGGTGGTGGACTCGCCATCCCTGGAGGTTTTTAAACTGAGGCTGGACATGGCACTTAGTGCCATGATCTAGTAAACAGACTAGAGTTGGACCAAGGGTTGGACTCGATGATCTCTGAGGTCTTTTCCAACCCAGTCGATTCTGTGATTCTGTGAAAAAAAACCCTGTGCAACTGCAGCTGGATAGAGGAGTGACAATATGTGAGAGAAACAACCCTGCAGACACGAAGGTCCGTGAACAAGAGGAAGATGTGCTCCAGATGCCAGAGCAGACATTCCCCTGCAGCCCGTGGTGCAGACCATGCTGAGGCCGGCTGTCCCCTGGCAGCCCATGGAGGTCCACAGTGGAGCAGAGATCCACTGCAGCCCGTGGAGGGCCCCGAGCTGAAGCAGGTGGATGCCTGAAGGAGGCTGTGACCCCATGGGAAGCCAACGCGGGAGCAGGCTCCTGGCGGGACCTGTGGCCTTGTGGAGAGAGGAACCCAGGCTGTAGCAGTCTGTTGCTGAAGGACTGTACCCTGTTGAAAGGACCCACGCTGGAGGAGATAATGAAGAACTGCAGCCCATGGGAAGGACTTGCATTGGAGAAGTTCCTGGAGGACTGTGTCCTGTAAGAGGGACCCCACACTGGAGAAGGGGAAGAGTGTGAGGAGTCCTTCCCCTGAGGAGGAAGGAGCAGCAGAGACAATGTGGGATGAACTGACCACAACCCTCATTCCCTGTCCCTCCATGCCACTCGGGGACGAAGAGAAAAGTGGGAGTGAAGTTGAGTCTGGGAAAAAGAGAGGGTTGGGAAGAAGGTGTTTTAAGATTTGGTTTTATTTCTCATTACCTTACTCTGATTTAATTGGTAATAAATTAAACTAATTTCCCCAAGTCAAGTCTGTATTACCCACGATGGTAATTGGTGAGTGATCTCTCCCTGTCCTTATTTCAACCCAGAAGAACCATTCGTTATATTTTCTCTCCCCTGTCCAGCTGAGGAGGGGAGTGATAGAGCAGCTTTGGTGAGAACCTGGTGTCCAGACAGGGTAAACCCACCACACGACGTCAATAACTTTGCCTCTAATTTTCTTACTCTTCAATCTTTCTCTTGTGTTTACATAGCAACTTATAGCACAGTCGAAACAACTTATTAACAAACACAACAGGAGTCCAAAACATGCACTTTTAAAAGCCATGGCAGACTTTATCTGCTTACCAACAAGCAGTGAAAACACACACGGAAGTTCCAATGTGCGTAGGACTCTCCCCTGGATTTTTCAGTATGAATGTTCGGACAATATGTTGTAGCTCATGTGCTGGTGGTGTCTGAGGAACCATATTGCCTCTCTTTTCTCTCTCCAAGCTTTCTTCCTCTTTCTTGCTATGTCCTCCTCCTCTCTCCTGCCTCCTCTCTAGAGTTCTTTTGCAGGTCGTAGCATACATAACTGACCAAGGTGTCCTTTCTCTGAAGTCTGAGCTCTTCGTTAGTTTTGCAACACTGCTAGTATGGAAAAAGAGTCCAGATTCCCCATCCATGCCACAACTACATGGACTGGAGTTAAACTGCAAGGAAATGGGCTGTTTTTCAAGGATCATTACAGTAAACTTTTCCTAAGCTGTGCCAGCACTGTTCTGAAACTACAGCAGGACTCATAATGGAGTACTCACTACTAACTTAGGCAAACTTGACGGTAATAACAGTCCATACATTTTTGCAGAATAAACAAATGCTGTGAATATTAAATTCAGTTGTTACATCTAATTTGAAGTCATGTCTACAGAACAAATTTAATGTGTCACTAGATCAAGAAAGCATCAGACTACCGAAGTTTTTTTCCTCACCAGCTTTTGTCTGAATATTTGTTACCAGAAATCCTGGCTTTAGTGCTTGAGTGAGAGATGTTTTTATCAGCACTGGGGGAAAAGTCAAAGTGGAAAAAATTACAAGTCTTGTGTCTGTAGCATTTTATGGATTGACATAAGGTTTATTATTGTTTAGTAATATTAACACGTTGACATCGAGAAGGAGATTTGTTGAAACTGTTCTAATATCAAGATGCTTCTGCAAACACAAAAATAGATTTAAGACCTGAAGGGTATCCAGGATCGTTTCAATGTCACGTACAAGTTTGGCAGTCCTCTTTGATTTATCTGCTTTCTTGCTGAGTCCATAGTCTCCAAGACTGGCTCCTTGCTGATTACCCATAGCATTATGGATTTCACTTACTGTAAATTGGAGAACTATTTATATAATATTTTCATAAAACATTATTATATTATTAAATCATTATTTATATACTATATGAACTATAGCAATATGAAGGACTATTTCCTTTAAATTACATAAAATCTCTAACTTCTTTTTTTAAATTACCTTTTCTTGATATTTTGTAACTGCACCACGTAAACTAAAAAAAAATACCAAACAAAATAATGGAAATATAAATAAATCTCAGCTGGCAAAACAACATATAGCTTTTCTCTTCCTCTAGATATAGTACAGATTTCACACACCTTTACTGTGTTTAAGTATACTTTTGTTCCGTAAAACTCGTAACTACAAGCACTCAAAGACCTCATGCAATAAATATTTTTAACCAAAAATTTCACAGACATCCAGTGATTATTTTGTTAGCTGCGTGGAGACCTGTGAAATCAATGGGCATTTCCGAAACTGTTGCCTGTCAGAGATCATGTTTACCTAGCACAGTTCTGGTATTTTCTACCTTTCACTATTCTCTCACTATGTGAGTTTCACTTCCACTTGAAATATTTTTGAAAATTACTCTCCTACTGTTGTCATGCATTGTCTTCTATAAAACTGTGCCTAAAAAGAAAACTAATGATTTTCAGCTTTCTGCTCTGAGCATTTGGCAGCACCTTCACACCAGTTTCACTGTCTCATTATACAGCCCAGTTTCTCTTCCCTTGTGCACAGAAACAAGGGGAAGTAAAACAGTTTTAAAAGACAAAATAGATGTTTGAAATGGCAAGAATGGATGGGGAAGCAGATAGTGTCTGAAAGTATGCTTGATAAATTTCATTTCTGACCTATTAATCCAAGATACAACATTCACAAACACATTTAATGACTTGTTTCTTGTGCTGATGATCAAACTGAATTTAATGTCCATAAATCCTTCCTTAAAACTCACCTCCACCTTTTTGTGTACCCTGACCTTTGCAAGGCAGCTGCGTTGGATTCTCTTACCTAATTTAGCCATCTAAAAGACGTTTGAGCAGCAAACGCAGACTGGTTACCAAGGTGCCTTCTGCAGTCAATGGACACAACCATATGCAGAAAGTGATTCATCGTGTCCTAAAATATGTTGGATGAATGGCCCATTCCATGTGTCATCTGTCTCTCTATGGACTATGCCAAGAGCCTGGATGTCTAAGACCAAATACCTTATTTTTATACAGCTAAAGTTAGGTGAGATAAATCCCACCACTTGCACTTGCATTGGATTTACTGTCTTGATTAAGATAGCCTCATTGTTCTTTGTCTATTCTATCTCATCTTGTTTATTCTAGACATGTGTTCTCTTTTTTAATTTTTTCCTCCTATAGATACGCTTTCAGCTCTGTAGGGTAAGGTCACAGAGTAATCCATAGGCTTTACCAAACAAAACAAATGAACAAAGAAATAAACGATAAGCATGAAGCAATAATTCTGGTGACAATGAACAATCATTTACCACATATCCTTTAAGAAATCTGTAACTGCTAATTTACTCAGTAGAATTTATGACATCTGCTCATAAAAAACCCACAAATGATTTAAAGACCAATGCTGGAAACTCTTACTCTCACAGTTAGTACTACTGAGAGCAATGGAAAGATTTATATGAATAAGAGTTTCGAATCAGTGAGGAGACATGCAAAAATAAGAATTACTTACATCAGTAATACTTGCTGAACTGAGCCTTTAATTTACCATCTGCAAATGTGGTCCAATAAAGATGTTTTAAGATTTGCCATGTAGTAGTTACAACTACAGATCGTGTTTTGTGATAGCCCGTAATTGAATAAATGCATGGTATTTCTGAAGGATTGTGAAGGGATATAGAAAGATTGCTTTCTTTACTGCTGTTCTAGTGAAATTGCATACATTTGAACAGTGTATAACTGCAAGCTACATTTGTTCCTTTTCCCATTTTTTAATTAAAATTTATGAAGGTGGGAGCCAGAAACAATATCTCTGGGTACAATAAATGGAACGTTCTTGGCACCTGGTAGAATTAAACCATAAACGGTGAAAAATAAGTGTCCTTTTCTGAATGACTAAGGTTATAACAGCTTTTGAAGTTGTTGATTTAAACAATCCACAATGACACTGTCCTTCTACACTAAACCTACTGGACTCTCAATAGTCCCCATTCCAGTCTGTAAAATATAGCCACTTTGTGCCAATTCTTGAAAAGATCTTTCTAATACCACTGCACCTAACTTAGTCTTTTCTCAAGTTTTCTCATTATAATTCAGAATTTCCTAATTTTAGTTGGTTGCAGTGAACACTTTGGCCAGTCGGAATAAAAAGTGGCTTTGTTTCGTGTGCTTGAAAGAGAGTAATGCTGGAAGGAGTCTGAAGCAGACTCGGACAGGGCAGTTCCTTCCACCACATCACATGTGAAGAAATAACCCAGAGAGAACTCCCTCCCTTGCGGACCACAAGAGGCCAGACTTTGTGGAGCATTGAACCACTTCCAGCTCTCAAAATTTCTCAACAGCTACTGTTCATCCTCAGCATTAAACATGGAGCTGTACAGGCTGCTGAACACATCATTTAAGATAGTTCCGTGGAGGAATTTCTGCCAACTCCAGTGGGGACTAGATATTATCCATAATTAAATAAAAATAGTAACACCCTTGACTGTTTATGTAGTAAGTATTTTAAGTATCATATTACTCAGCTTTGCAAGAAGAGTTTGTAAGTATTGCAATGATAGGTTACTTCTATGTGATTGAAACAGAGTAATAAATACGTCTTCATATTTAAAATCCCTGGATCAAACTGGTATTTTTCAAGAGTTCGGAAACCTTGTGCTTGCCTCCATAGGAACTCTTCACATCAAATATCTCACAAACTTCATGCTAATGCTGGGTTTTACAAAGCAAATCTAAGACTAGGTTATTGGGGAAATCGCTTAGAATAGAATCACAGAAAGACAGAAAAACTTGTTTTGGAAAAAACCCTAAAGATCATCAAGTCCAATCAGGTCCAGACTTGGACATCAAATTCAGACTTGTCTGTTTCTATTGCTAGAGTGGCATTTTACTTTTTCCTTTGTGTGGATAGCTGGATCAGTCATTGACATCCAGAGAGGACTATTCACAGTGAAGTCAGTGAAGCCACTTTTGACCCAAAAAAAGAATCTCAGGATCTGTCTCTCTTTGGCTATGTCCATATTGGCTGAAAGGTTTCAGCCTCCTGGGGCTGGGTACATGAACCCTTGAGCGATTTTCAGAAAAAGTGTTGTTGCTGTGCAGTCTCGTGGACCCTGACCCCAGTATCCAGGTTTCTGTGCAAACAGAATGGGGGTTCACCGAATGGAAGAGGGCTGCTGTGCTCCTGAGTCCCACCTCTGATGTGGGTGACTGGAGAACCCAAATTCTGGGCTTCAGGCACAGTGCTGTGTGAGGAACGAATCTACCTCCTTTTTTCAGTTTCTTTAAATTCTCATGCCGTTGCCACATCAAATTGTCTGAAATACACTCTGTGGTGCTTAGGTATTCCTTGCAGGATTTTCTTATGTAATAATTTGATTGTCTTATGTTTACTTTTGCATTTATAAATGATCCATCTATTTTTAATTTAGGTAATGCAGTTCCTTCTACACTGAGACATCACTCTGTATGCATAGGTACGTAGATCAGCAGAAATCTTAAAATATTAATAAGATTCACTAGTTGTTTTTTCATAGGCTATGAATTAAAAGATTAAGTGATTAAAGGAACCTGATCCTGCTTCTGTTTAAATCAACAGAATAACATTTAATTCCCCTCAGACAAGGATGAGCTCATCATGATACTGAGGAAAGTTTGTTTTTCTTTTTTTTTCCTAGCAAAGCATGAGTTTTGCTATCCTTCTGTAAGACTGAAGTATCTGCCAATATTTAAACTTTATTTAGGCAAATCTCCCAGGAACAGGGATGTCAGTACAGGACCTACTGGCTCTTTTCATTAAAGAGAGGAAGAACCCCCAGTCAAACAAAACCCTGACACCTTTTGCTTTTCTATTAAAGAAAAGCAGTAAGTGATATTCCTCAGCTCGTCATGTGGACACCTGAGTGCACATGGGTTGTCCCTGAGGGCACTAGGATGGGTAGGAAGTGTCCCAAGATGCTGCTTTTGAGAGTTTGGTTAAGGCTGGACACAATCCAGCAGATGCAGGGGCTTTGAAACCTGGTTCCTCTGTGCGCAGTCCAACATGGACTGTTGTGTAGGGCAGGATGAAGAAGGCTATAATGCCCTTGGTCTCTCTGACAAACCCACCGTGGTCTTGTTTGGTCAATGCCTTGATTTGCCCCTTTAACTTAGGACTTTTTATTTCTCCTCTGTCATACTGGGATTTAAGGATTACAGTGGAATAACTGGTATGTTCCAAATTCAGTGCATGAAACTTCCCTGCCGACTCCCACAAACAAAATTACAAGGTCTGGTGAAATCTCACACTTAGTAGTTATTAGATCTGTCAAATGAATCATGCTTCTGGGGAATCAGATGTTGTCAAGGTTTAAACATACATGGCTGTAAATGCAGAAAAATAATATATCAGAACAAAAGTTTACTGCTTAATGAATTTGGGCACATGATTTCTTCAACCTATCCATACACAGAATGTAGGAATAACACAAATGTAACATGACAGAGATGATAAATATCATAGTCCGTGCTAAGCCATTGTATGACAATCACAATGTATAATTAATAGTGACCCATCTCTTGTGGAAGGGGGTCCTTTTTTGGACAGTTTCCAAGTCATTCTTTGTGTCCCTAGGCACAGTCTCACTGCAGAGTGTCACAAAGATTTCTTGCTTCAGAAGCAGGAAGGGTAAAACAATGTTAAAAAAAAAAAAAGGTTTTAAAGCATTTGATACAGTGAAGCTTAGGACAGATTCATTTTGTAACATTTACAAAGGAAAAAAGCGTGTATTGAAATATTTTCCTGCAGGTCCTTTGACTGTTGAATTCATTCATGGGTTTTCCTTTTATCTGCTCTGATGTGCAAAACATAAATAAATATATTACTGGGCAAACATAAACAGCGTAACCAAATTTTTTAAAAAGTCAGTAATTACCATTGGATTTCTCTTCGTTTGCAAATTCACCCTAGCTCTGAAGGAGACAGAGACAAATCCTGTTTGTATTATTTTTTAGGAGATAAAGCCCATTACAAGAATCCCTTGTACAGCAAAGCTTTGGATGGAAATGAGTAACACAGCCTAACTCTAATCCAATGTTGAGGCCTGCTCCTGCACATAATTGGGGAGTACTGGAAGTGTTCAGCCCTTTGGTGGTATCTAGTGTCTAATTCAACAGCCGCATTGTAATTTAAGTACGTGAGATCTCATTTCTTATAGTATATGCCGTATAGAATAAGCTGGCCAAACCCGCCCTGGATTAGTGAGGGAAGCAGCAAAAGTCCATTTTCTGATATTTTTGCTAAGTTTAAGTGGCACCTTATTTTAGAAATATCTCTCTGGAGCCAATGAGGCTTTTATGCATACGTCTGCTGGAAGATGTACATCCATGCTCCACCTCTATAGACTGGGTAGCCCTGTGTTGTGCAAAGCCGTCAGTCTGTTCCTGTAGAAAAAAATCCCAACCCAACCCAGCCCCAAACATTCCAAATCTTTTAAAGCAAAATAAAGAAATCTCACAAACCCAAACAAATGAAAAACAATGAAAAGCACCCCTAATACATTTAACAGGCAACTAAAGTATTTTTTTTCCTAGACTTACAGTATTGGAAACGCAACAGCCTTGAAGGATGACATATATCATAACACATCTATGGGATTGCAGCTCTTTAGTTATATTCCCATTCCACAACACAAAGTGACTTGGATTTTCATTTTATGGCTTTTCAGTTGAGCTCAACTCTGACTAGTAAATTTCCTTCTGCTACAAAATGTTCTCTGATGCTCACTATTGTAATAACTACCCTTACATTATCTGCTTCTGGGTGCATTGTGTTTTAAAATTCATTAACAAGAATGACCTTCCTTCTTCATCATTCAATTCATTAAAACCAAGAGCCAATCAGTAAAATAAATACTCATTTCAAAGAAATTTAAAGTTCTGATGGTTTAACTTGCATTTTATTTGTCTTCCATGTGATATCATTCTGGTATCTTCTTCTTGGAAAAATAGTGTCAGGAGACCTTGATGATGTAGCTTGTATTTCCATTAATTCATTCTTGCCAGATAAATTATTGCCAGATCTTCTCAGTCACTGTCTTTATTAACTCGGTTAAATTTCTCCTTTGGGTCATTGTCCAGTAGTTTGTCCAACTCCCCAAGCTGCTGCCAGCCTGAAGGTCCCAGTGTCCGGAAGAGTGGTGTAGCAGGGAAGATGATGAAATCATAACATTTGTGGGATTACTTTTTTTTTTTTTTTAAAATTGAGAAACAGATTTATGAAAAACAGTCACTGTGGATGCAGTTCCCTCAGAATACAAAGAACAAAACAACTCGGTTGACTAAAATAATTTGTTTGGGTCTGACTAGTTGCTTTCAAAGTCAGTTTTCCTTTGGGCACAAAGCTGCTATTCATGAGAACAACCACAGGCTGCTCTGGTAGTGAAGGGTGGTGCAGTGTCCCTCCCACGCAGCAGGACCCATTGAGAGGCTTAAGGTTATCTTCTTACTCGTATTTACTACACAGCTAAAGGCTTCCTCCTCATCTAACTCTTCTCCCACCATGTTCCCACAAGTCTGCCTAATGAGATTAATAAATAAAGCTTCGAAAGGTAACCAGATCAATAAGACTTTGTACTCCTGAGCTTTTGGTGATGGTCGAGTAGGTATATTCAGCATCCTCAATGAGGTCCCATAAAAATCAGGAGAAGCTCCTGGTGCTTCAGCTGGAGCCTGTCCCAGGCACTTCATAGCACCTTAAATTACGAATCTATTTTCTAAAAGATGATGCTAGAAAAATGACATAACCAAGTTATATTTTTATATTATTCTGATTTGTTCCAGACAAAACGTATCAAATTTACAAGTGGAAAGGAAAACTATCTCCCTTCTCAGTTCTAATGTATTAACTTGCCAATACTTGGCTCTATCAGCTTGCCTAGAAGCTGAATGTCATTTTGGATTCTTTCTCTTGTATTTTCCAGTGTGTTGTCACCAGCAGGCCAGTTCTGCTACCAGTAATACTTGGCAAGCAGATTGTCTTGAGTAGCTCTGCACACGCACATGGATTCTGAGACGGTACAAGAGAAATAACAGAATCCATTTCACGTCCTCTGGTCTGCTTAGCTACACAGAGCTAACAGGAGACAAACATAGACCCCCAAGCCCCCATACAAATAAATCAATGTGAACACACGCAGACCAAGGCTGCAGCAGTAATGGCCAAACTTCTGCAGGATCCGCTGGGAAGCTGCCCTGCCTCAGAAAGCAATGGGAGGCTGTGCCTAAGGCATGGGCAGTCTCTCCCTTACCGCTCCTCAAAATGTGCTGTTGCATGTCTGGTCCCCTCAGCAAGACTGGATCTGACTTCTTCTGGAGTATTGGCCCACATTATACATCCATCTTGGCACCCATTCAGCCTGCAGTCTTTCTCTTCTGGTTGCCAAAAAGCATGCTAGCAATTCAGATACGCTGATGGGTCTGGGATATGAATAGCTGGCCACTGGGAACTGTGTGAGAACTTTTATTGTCTTCCATAGCCCATCATAAACCAAGAATGATTCGCCACATGTAACTGAGCTGGTTTTGGATTTTAAATCCTAAGACATCAAGCTTTCCAATCTGTTTCAATTATCTTTTTTTCTTTCCATTGCTCTGGGGGAGGAAAAAAAAGCTTAATTCCAGCACAATAAAAAAATCAGAGGTTATCAAGAGGCAATTCAGGGATTGTTTGTGGCGTGTCAGGCAAACTTAGTCAGCCCCTAAGTATACAGCTAGCACACCACCGAAAATGGGTCATTCCTGTATGTCTATTGGGACAAGGAATTTAACAGGTTAGTCAGATGGAGAGTTATGCAAACGTGGTTAAAAAAGCAATGCTTTTGTAGACTGCTTCAAAAATCAGATCCAAAATTTGCAATTAATTCAAAAGCTGACCATAGAAAGAGATGAGGAAAGAGCATAGCTAAAAATTAAAACATTGGAAGACAAATGAGATTTTCTCCAACAGTGTGATGAAGAGCTGACGGTGAGAGTTGACTCTTAGTGGATTCTGCTGTATTATGCTCTCAAAGCCATTAGAAGAACTGTTGAAAAATTAACCAGTATGTAGGAGTTCGAGAAATCACTCAACCATGTGTTTATTTTTTATTCGTGATACAGCTTTATGAATGTAAGAGAAAGAAGTAATCTACCATTTGTTTAAAATAACCAACTCCCCAGCAGCCCTATCTCTTATGTAGTCTAAAAATAGTGATATTAAAAGGCTATCCATCCAGTTTATGTGGAAGATGTGTCTTAGAATCCTGCAGAAGAAAAAAAGAGGTTGCTCTTCTCATAACTGTCGAAGCTATGGGTGGGCTTATGGATAATGCCATTGCTGCAATGGGCAGAGAGGGCAACATGGAAATCAACTGAACTTTGTCCTTCTGACTTCGTCCTGTTCCAAGCAGGAACCTCCCTGTTTTTCTCCAGCTCACCTTCTCATGGTGTCCCACAGCCTTCAATACCTGCCTGAGTGTCCCTCAGCTGTTCAGCCCCCTTACTCTCTTGCCGTATTGGCAGCCAGCTCTGTAATTGCTAGCTCTGTTCGGCACAAACTTGTAGCTCTTGGTGGGAGAAGGAGTAGGTCTTCCAGTCACCAGTGAAATTACAGTGGAAATCAGTGTGGGCAAGGCTGAGCACTGCCCACCTGCCCTGCTTTCGGCCATTGACAGCATCTCCTTCTCTTCCTCTGGCCCTGCTTCAGCCGTCTGTTTGTCTTCTGTACCCACAAGTGAAGTCAGCAGGAGCCTTCCCACTGACTTCAGTGGGACTGAAATTTATACCACTAGCTAAATTTCTGCTTATATTAAGCAAAATAATTCCTTTTTTTACAGAGAGATGCACACAGTTAAGATCACTTGGGTGAAATTCGAGCCTGTTGCAGTCAATGTGGTAGCTGTTTTTTCACTGTGCCTCTTAGCCCACACTTGAGAAGAAAACACACACAGACACTGAAGTATCATTTATTTGGAATAAACATCAGTTGTTTGTATCTTCGGTCACAACTACAAAAGCTGCCTCCAGAATGGCAGCGCATAGAAATAATATTATTCCTTCAGTCTTTTTCTCTCTTCACTATAGCAGCCTTCTCAGTAATACCCTCAATCATTTGGAAATACAGCAACGGTGTGTTACAAGACTGTTTTGGATATTGAGGAAAAGCAGCTGCTGTCAGTACTAACCTTTATTTATTACTGTGAAAAAACACAGTAGCATGTCATGCAGACCTAATTTGAGAATTGTGCGTTGAAATTATTACATAATTTCTTTTGTTTCCACCCTGTTCAGAAGTTCTATGACTATTCACGTGTATTTTGTTTTAAAGTGCTTATAAGGTTTTTTACAAGGCTTTGTTTAAATACTTTGTAGCAATACATTAGATATCAGAGCTGGTTTCACTTCAGTTCCTCATCAGCATGAGCTTGTTGTAAGTAGGTTTGAATTTGAGAAATTTCACACTGTTTCAGTGGTCTTTGCTGTGCAGATAATGCAGTGCATCTGGTTGCTCTCTAAATCCCCTGATTTGTCTGCTTATTAGATTTTAGCTCCACACTGGAGTTGCACCTGAATTTATTAACTCAGTAGTATTTATTGGTTTTCAGATGTTGCTTTTAAATGGATTTGCCGAAATGAGCAAGCAGTCTCACCTCCATTTTATTCTCAGGGAAAACAGGAAACAGTGGGATTCAAAAGCCCATGTAAGAATACAGAGGAAGATGGTGACAGTCCTAGTCATACAGCTTCAGTCCCTTGACGTCCAGTCTCACATCACTGCTCTTGACTGTGCTGCCGTTCAGCTTCACCTGAAGAGAACCCCAGGTACCTCCCAATGTAAGCCAGGCTAGCGGGGATGCAGTTTTGCAGATTTAGCTTTCAAGGGATGTTTTCTAGTACACACATGGGAGGATGCTGGACAGTAGATACACAGTTTTATTTTAACGTGCTCACAGAGGCCTAATATTCTGCTCCACAGTGATGTTCTTACAACATCCATTCATTTCTATTTCTAGAAGGTTGAAGTAGTAACTCCCTTTCAATATAGAGGTCTACCTGGAAGCTACGTAGACTGCTTTGGGAAGGAGATGGAACATACTTGCTTTTCATGAAAAATACAAATATACATGTCTCTATTTAGTTTATTTTAGGGGTGTTGCATGCTGTTTTTGAGAAATATAAATGTATATACATGTACATAAAGGCTTAGTTCTAAACCTCAGCTCTGAACAAACTGGTCTGAGAAGCCAAACAGCCTGTGCAAGCAAATCTAAGACTCTTAAGTTTTTTGTTGTAAGGCTCCAGGTGGGCACTCAGGATTACACAGAAGTCTGTGCACTGTAGCAGTTCCTATAAGAAGACGTGGTTTCACCAGTTTCGCAACCTTAATAAAAAGACATTCTATCATAGAGAAAAAAAAGTAATCCTATTTTTAAAAAGCATGGCATGGTTCATCTATATTTAAGTTACTTTTAAGAACAAATAAAATTAGTGTGCTTAGGAACACCAGTCTCTGTCATGTAGCTGCTTATGAGATACCTTACACTGCTGTGCTTCAGCTTCCCTGAGCAGCAAACACTGGTGCTCTGTGGAGTCAGCATGAACTGGTCTTATGTAAAAGCACAACACACCCATGATATGGGAGACAGAATAACTCTTCTGGATGTTTGCAGAGCCTGCTGAATTGTAAAAAATGCAGTAGTTCTAGAAAACACACTGTACCGTGAGTTCAGAAAGAATTTACCTTTCCCTTCAAGTTACATGCCGACTGTTGTCAGGATGGTGAAGGAGGACTATTTATAATATCCAGTAGTTGCAAAAAGTTATATCTTATTTATAAGAAACAAACAAACAAACAAAAAAAAAAAGAAGAAAACAAAGTTAATAAGATAATTAGAAAGGTAAGTTGGTAAACTAGCCTTATAGGTTTAGACATTGATAGTCAAATAACGTATGAATAGGACGGAAATTTCAGTTTAAATTCTGAGTTTGGAATGGCTTATTATGCCTGCCCTTCCCACCCTGCCCCCCACCCCTACCTCCCTCCTCACTGTCTGCTCCTCTTTATTCAGTTGCTCACAGGGGAATAAAATTGCCATTTCAACCACTGCAGATCTAATATTGATATTAAACCAATGTGGGCATAGCCATCAGTTAGGCAGCCAGAATTTCACTTTGCAATAGGTGTCAGCAGTTCTTCCTTTTCTCTTCTTCACAAAGGGATGCTCTCATCAAGTGGCTTTCCTGTAGAAGAGGAATGAGCTGGCTTTTTCTTTCTGGCCCTTGTTAAATAACTTGATGTGTTTTTCCTTTGTTTGTTTGTTTGGTCTTGCAGTTCTCATTTCCAAGACATTTCCTGTGGACTGTCTGAGTGCACTTCAAAAGTGAGAACTAAGTATATCTGTGCAGTGTCTCACTGCATGTTGGATATCTGAAATGAAATAAATGAAACAACTGACGCATGGCTCCTAAACTGGTTGAGTCCATCTGTAACTGTGCAAAGGTTCACACTGTTAATCCTCTTTGAAGTTCCGAAAGTTAATGCCATTTTGGAGGTCTGGGTTTGGTTTTGTTTTTCTTTTTTGTCTTGCATCCCAGACCGCTTTCTCAGTAGAGCTCTGATCTTGGCAGAGACAAGATGATATTATCTGTGAGGTGCTAGTTTTTCTTGTTAGTCCAGTGTCAGCCTTCCTCTCCCAGAATACGAACAGTTACTTTTTTTCTAGAACTATTGAGCTAATTATATTTATGGTTTCACAGTCTCTCTGACCCTAAGATAATTCTCTGGTGTGGTTTTGCCCCCTTGCTAGGCTACTTTGTGCTAGGTTTTACTTGGTCCCAGCAGGCATCACGGTACAGCGAGGACCAGCTGCTCCACAGAGCAGGGGAGCCCTTTCCTGGCTTTCTTCTGATTGCAGCTTCAGTCAAGGAAAGAAGAACATAAGACATTTCTCTCTCTCTACAGCAGAAAATCCAGTGATTTACATACACTCTGATCTCATCTGAATGTGGTTTTAATATGGATGTTTAGGATATTAATAGACTACTTTTAACTTGGACCTCCCTAAATATCCTCAGAGTGGTATTGTTACTGAAACAGAACATACTCCTACATGATCCTACTTGGTTAGCCTTAAAAATACTTTAAAAACAAAAAGGAAGAATGGAATCTTTGTCTCTGAATACTAAAATCTATCTTCATCTGTGAGAAACTGTTGATGAATTGCCATGGAAACATTTACTAATTGTCCATGTAGCCCATAAAAATAGTAACAAAAAAGAGGTAAGATTTGTCAAGAAATGACACTTTGTGAGAAGTGACCTGAACAAGAAGAAGATTCTGAACAGAGTCAGCATGGTATAGGAAAGCCTTTTCTTCTCCAGAGTCTCTCTTGCATACTGAGATTACCTTGGTGTCTTCCCTAACGAGACCACATTCCCATTGAATAGGAGGTGTCACTGTGACCCTTGATGCCTGGTTACAACCCATCCTTCAAAACACTGGTTAGTGGACTGTGGCTTTGATCCAAAGTCAGGACACCCATCCATTATCTATCATAGGTTTAAAGATTTGATTAGTCACTTTTCTCACTTTTTTTTTTCATTTCTCTGTCACTACCTGTAAAAATGCTCTTTTCCAGTCCTAGGTGTATCTCTTCAGAGCAAGGTGTAATGCAAATCTGGTTGTAGCTCTTGCACTGTGGAATTTGCAAGGTAATTTAAAAGCTCACAGCAAATTAGTGCACTAAGTAGAAGAGGCAGGACAAGAAAACACACTCATCTAAAACTAGGTTAGTCAAAAGTACATCTTGAGAAGCCCCAATAGTTGGTTTTATTTTAAAAAAATAATCTTGCAGTACTACTGCCAGAACCTTATATTCACCATTAGTGCTCCATTGGCCAACACAGGAGGCATTTGGGCTCTTAAAAAACCACATGGTGTTAATTGTCAAGTAGCAAAGGAATCTGTCTGTTCTAGGAAGTATTTCTGTAGCTGTGTTGGTTTAAAAAAGTTGTGAAATGACAGCACTGATTTTTTTCATGGCCAGTTCAAACTGCCAGCTAGCAGTAGAGTTGTTATGGACCTAACATGCTTGTGTAATACTCGATCTAAACAATTCTTTACTCATTACACGGGTCATTTAACACGTGCGAAAAATAGAACCAAACACAAGGAGTTGCTGTGCTTGCTTTCTTTCCCTCTCCCTTCCCATTATAGAGGATCCTGTTCCCTACCAGGTCACTGTGTGAATGAACAAATGATGCCTTCTCTTAAGTGAAGTGGATTCCTTGCCCACTAGCAAAACTGTGGAGCTAAGCATTAGTTTCTGCTGTAAGGCTTTTCTCCTTACTGTTCCTGCAGGGAGTTATAAGAAGAAAAAGATATACATATAATTTGGTTAAAATGAGATGGCACGTGGAAGTCTGCCACATGAGCACTCTGAACACATATGACAGCATGTTGCTACAGAAGAAATCTTGAATATAATTGCCATTTCAAGCACTGCATGTCTAATATTGCTTTTAAACCATAGAGGCCCCCTAACAGAAAGATAGCAATGGAAGTTTTCGGTGCACTTTGGATCAGAAAGAAGTAATGAAATTGCTTTGTGTGTTCCTACTAGAAGCATCACAATCCCACATTCCTTTCATCTCTGAAATCTGTACTTTGAAACGCGATCGGCCGTGCTTTCTTATAGGTGCACAAACAGAAGATCACTTAGGGCTTAGTCAGTCTCCTAATACCACTTCTCGCAGATTTAATCTAGGGATCACGTGAAGAGAGAGTGAACTAGAAAGCTGAGGGGGAGCGTTAGCGGACTGGAGACAGCAGGATCGGCCGCAGCAGAGCTGGAGCGCGGGGAGGCAGGAGCTGTCCAGGCACCCGCGTTCCCTCACTGCACAGGAGCGGCCGCACACTTCAAGGCTTTGCTCTTTCTGAAAGTTGTCGACTCTTAAACCCATCTTCTTAGAGGAGCAATGCCGGGAGAGGCCACGAAGTGATCTTCAAAAACCTCGTCTGTCCCTATATTTCTTTGTGAATAACTTTTCATGTGGCAAGCTGGCTGAGGCAGAAACTTTGGTCCAGGTGAAGTTTTACTAGATATTCACCTCAAAGGATTGCTACGCTATAGTCATGGCTGGTTTAAAGATAACTAGTTTAAACCTAGCTCAAATAGACTTTGTGTGGCAGCCACCACAGTGACTGGTCAGCGCATGACTTAGCAAGCTAAAATGCATCTTTCTCCATACAAACTTTGGCTTATTTTTTGCAGATGTAGAGAGGAAATTACCCTTGTTCAGTTTCTGCGTTGCATCAATTTTTTACTATCTGTTGTTACTCTAACTTCTCGGAGTGTATATCAGCATAGTCTAAAAACAATTGTCAGAGGAAGACTGAATGGCAAAAAAACCCACTAATAGAAACCACACACATTTCACAGAAGCATTTGACAGTCTCTATCCTGATTATTTTGTTGTACTGTGAAGAAATGTGTTATGTCAAGGAAAGTAATTAATATCAACACAGCTTTATATCCAGGTGCAGCATGCACAGACAAAGCATGAGTGAAAAGAGATAAAATATTCTGCTTGACAATTAACATTGAACAAGGTTGGATTGAACAAGGAGGTGCCAAAGTTTTGAATATGAAGGCCCATCAACAAAAAATGACAGTGTAAATGAGTAAACGTTTTGGGTTTGCTACCAATTAACTGTCAGAAAGGTTTATACAGCCAGAGTATTAGACATTAAGTGGCTCAATAGCAACATGCTGAAATTTTGCTAGTGACTTAGTTCTTCAATGTCCACCCAGACATGTAAGGCTGTCTGAAAGGTGAACAAAACACTACTGAGCATGGCAGTAAACACAGAGTTAACAATAATATGAAACAAACAAACAAAACAACAAGAAACCTAAAATTCAAGCATTGCTATAGAAGGCAAAGGAGTGTAAGACATGAGTCAATCTGAATACCTTGGCAGTAAAATGCTAGCCAGTGGAGATATCTAGATATCTAGAAAGAAATAATGCCACAAATTGGCAAGGCAGCAAGTGCATTTAGCTGCTTAAATAAGATTCACTCCTTGAAAACCTATGACTTAAAGAACAAACTGAATATTCAATTCATATTATTTCAATGCTAACAGATGGATGTGAAAGCTGGAAATCTACCAGAAGTATAGACAGTCATCTAAGAAGCCTGATAAAACACTCAGAGAAACTTAAACTTAGAAAAATAGTATTTTTTTACATTAAGTGAATATCTAACAGGTTTTCCAAAATTTACCAGTATCTTACACCAGATATCAANTATAAAAAGGGGGAAAAAAAAAAAAAAAGAAAAGAAAAAACAGGTGTATGTGGAATATGTGTTAGTAATAAAAATGAACAATGTGGGATCTATTGGGTAGAAGTATATTCAGAAGTGGAAGTATACACAAAAAGGGAGAACTAAAAGGACACCTTCTCACTATAGGAAAGACATTGAGGTGCTGGAGAGAGTTCAGAGAAGGGCAATGGTGCTGGTGAGGGGTCTAGAGAACAAGTCTTATGAGGAGCAGTTCAGAGAACTGTGGCTGTTTACCCTGGGGAAAAGGAGGCTGAGGGGAGACCTTATTGCTGTCTACAACTCCCTGAAAGGAGGTTGCAGCATGGAGGGTGTTGGTCTCTTCTCCCAAGTAGCAAGTGATGGGACAAGAGGAAATGGCCTCAAGTTGCACCAGGGGAGGTTTAGATTGAATATTAGCAAAAATTCCTTCCTGGAAAGGGTTCTCAGGCATTGGAACAGGCTGCCCAGGGAAGTGGTGGAGTCACCATTCCTGGAGGTGTTTAAAAGGCATTTAGATGAGGTTCTTAGGGACATGGTTTAGTGCTAGAGTTAGGTTAATGGTTGGACTTGATGATCCTGAGGGTCTCTTCCAAACAATATGATTCTATGAATGCTGTGAAGCGTAATGCTTGGGGGACTCCCTACCTAGAAGACCATCCCACCAGCTGTTGGAAGAGACCCCCGGGCCCATGACTTGAGCACGGACACCACCCGCCCCCGCCTGCCTGGGTGGCTGCTGCTACACTGAGTAACAGAAAACAAGTATCCATCTCTTACGTGGACTTTTGTGAAATTCACGTCATGGAAACTGGGGGCGTTCGTGAGTCCCTTTCACTCTGCACAGAGCGCAGCAAATCCGGTGCTGCAGCACGCTGTCTGTGCAGAAAAGTGCTGCGGTCACTCACATGGTGGCTGCTGCTTCATGTGGTTGCACTGTGTGCCTGGGAGTTTTCGAGCAGATTCACTCAATTTGAGATTTTAAAGGCAAAGTCTGTAAAGTCTGTGGGAGAAGAAATGTCTTTTTTTTTTTTTCCCTAACAAAATAAAGAGATGCAACTCTGGTCATTTTTATTTCTATACTTTCAGAAAAATCATCATTATAGAAAACAATATGACAGTCTATAAGGAAGCATGAACAGCAAAGCTTCAGACCCTCCTCCAGACATTGTTTTTCATTACACCAGGCCATGTCTACTCTAACGTACTTCCCAGTTCCAGACAGTTGTCTCTTCCTATATATTCCTTTAGCACAGAAGAAAACCCAAACCAAACCAAAACCCAAACCAAACCAAACCATGACAACCTACTCCCCTCAAAAACAAACAAACCAAAACCAACAAAACCCTGCAACAATAGTAAAATCATGTCTAGATTAGATATAATTTGCTGCTGGATGGAACTATGGAGATTCCATGGAAAACAGAACTCTTAAAATGCATCTCAAGTAAGGTCTTGAAGACACTCTTCTTTCTGATGGTCAACATCCTTCCTTGTGCTCCTGGCTATATCACTCCTATTGAGTGTTCAACTGGCTTCCCTTGCCCTGCTACATTACTCTGAAGTTTAGGTCCTGACTTGCCTTCACCTTAATTGATTTTTTTTATTATTTTATTGTCATTACTCCTCTCATCTTTTGTCACGTAACGGTGCAGCAGCATCATCTCTTTTGCTGATTTATACTTCTAGTCTACAGACCTTCTCCTTCTATAATAGATCAACTGGACTTAAGGGACAAAGGTGGTTCGATCACCCCTTATATACTTGTGTTAGCTGTAAAACTGTAAGTTTGTATAAAAATGAATGAATGTAATTAAGTTCATTACCTCTAGCTATTTTAAAGCATGTATTTTTTCTCTAGAGCAAGAATAGTCCCCTCTAATGTTTCTAGAATACATTTAAACTCTTCTAGACAAATCTTCACTACAGTGAGCTCCTAATTCAATAGATCCACAAGAATGATTTGGGGACACCCTCTGCAATGTGCTACCGGGAGTCAGGGCCAAAATATAGATGATCTTAACAGAGAAGTTTGTCTGCCCACATGCACGATTTGCTGCTCAGGCAATTCATGTTTGTTGAGTTTTGTTGTCATTTGTTAAGCTACATAGCTAAATTAATTAAAATTTAAAATACATAGCATGTTTTAGTTGGATTATGAAGAGTTGTACTTTTGTGTGTGTGTGTGTGTAATTTTAGTGAAAACTTGAAGTTACTACACTGTGTACAGGAGCTGTGAGACTTTCAATCTATTTCAGTGCACTGTGCTTAAATAATTATTCTGTCAGTTGAAAGGAAGATCTCAATTGGCTTTGCAGGTTTGTGATTCAATGGCAGCATCTTTTACACGTAAACTGAGCCCACGATGCAGAAAGCACTGAGACACCGTAAACGCATGGTATCACATTTTTGGAGTAGAATCACATTATAGAGGTCCAGTGTTCAAGAAGTTTAAATGCTAACTGGGATGGAGCTTTAATCTTTTCTCTGCCTTTGAACTGCACTTCTGTCTCAGCTGTGATATGACGAGGCTGTCTAGTCAAATTAATGGCATCCCCTAGTAGGAGTCATGTAGATGCTTATCTTATTTATACATTTTTAATGCAGGTGGCACGGTGATAGATAAAACTATGCTCTGTCCTTGTCTCTTTTTCTTTCATTTTATTCCCTATTACATTTAAATATATTGGCAAAGAAGCTGAAAATGGAAAGACGACTCATTTCCAAAGACAATTAAACTGCAAACCACATGAGCATATATTTTGAGTGCTCTGTAGATTAGCCTGTGCAGCCGGCCACTAGTGAAAAATGGCGTGAAAGAACAAACAAAACAAAAAAAACCAAAACAACAAAGGAGCTTCTTTGCAATCTGGAAGAAACATGGTATTTAGTGTTCACTAACTGCTTGCAACGCTACCTCCGCTGAGACTGAGCCCGAGCGCAGCCAGCTGCTCTTACGCAACCGAGCTGTCCTCTCAAATGACTCTGCAGAGCAGAGTTGAGCTGAGCTGAGCAGCAATAGCCTTGAGTGCTGGCTTGGCATTTCTTTAATAACCACAGAACTTCCTGCACCACTCGAGCTCTCGTTTAAGACAATTAATTCTCTAGCAGTTTTGGCGGTGAAGAAAGCGTTCCGGCGGCGGGCTGGCGCGGTGCTGCGGCGCGGAGCGGCGGGGCCTCTCCCCGCGGAGGGACGGGGACGCTGCGGTACTGTCCCGGGCCAGGAGCGGGGCCAGCGGGAGGGCCGCTTCCCCTACGGATTTAGCGCTCCGCACGGACTGCAGCGCGCAGACGGAGCGCGCATCGCCCGCCCCGGGGCTGCTTCACCCGACGGGGGTGCCCTCCTCGGCTGCCGTGTCCCCCCACGACTGCCCCCCGGAGGGCAGCAGCGCGGCGAAACGGGCTCCGCGCCGAGGGGCGAGCGGCGGCGGGGACCGGGGGTCCCCTCGGGCCGGGCCGCGCCAGGCCGCGCTGCCATGACAGCGCGCAGCTCCGGAGCGGTCACCGGC
>VWYH01006495.1:805281-818226 GCA_013399365.1 Pampusana beccarii
GGAAGCCCGAGCTGGGGTTCCGCTGATGGGCCGGGCGGGGGCCGGGGCCGCGCTCCTGTGCCGGCGCTCGGCTGGGGTGGCTGCGCACCGCCGAGGGATGGAAACAGCCGGGCGGGAGCGGCGCCGCCGGCCACTCCCGCAGCCCGGGGCCGGGCCTGTCGGCGGGGCAGGGAGGCCCCAGTGTTCTGCCGCCCGGGGAATGCCGCTCCCTCCCTTCCAGCCGTGCTGGGACTCCTCCCGGCGCCGGGGCTCCCCGCGCTGACCGTGGGTGCGAGCACACTGGGCTGGGGCTGGAAGGGCAGCCTCAGGTCTTCAGTGTCCCCCGGCCCCTCCGTTCACCAGCTCTATTGAATCGTTACACGCGAAGAAAACAGACTTCGAGAAGGGCTACGTCGTGTTTGTTGCTTCTGCACAGTTCATCCCTTTCCCCCACCCCTGGGAGCCGCAGAGACTTTGCAGGAGGGGCCGGGCTGCTTCCCGGGGGCTTCATGCTGCTTTCTCCGGGCGGTGCGTGTGGGAGCGCTGAGCCCGGCCGGGATGGTCGCACAGGAGGTGGCTGAGAAACGCTGGGGAGTTCAGGTCACAGATGGCAACGTCCGTGTAGGGTTGTCATTCCAGACAGCACTCCGTGAGCAGCTGACAAATTGAGACAAGCTGTAAGAACATCTCTGTGAATGTAGTAACACTGTTTGTTAATCGTACTGGTGACTATGAAGGATAGTTAACTGGTATTTTTTAAAAAAAGTAGGCGCTACTGGCCTCCTAGTTGAAGGAACTCAATACCTCATGGAAAAAAACACACAGTTGCACAGTGTGTTCTGTGGGTGCTTCTGCGGGAGACATGTAAACAAACTAACACAGAATACACATGAGGTAAAATATGCAAAACAGAGGAATATGGAGTAACTTACCCCATGTCCCACAGCAACAGGTGGCAGAGCTGAGGAGGTGAGAGTGCACGTCCTGGCTCTCTGTCCTCCATCTCTGTCATAGCACACTTTTCCTCCATTAGAGGCAGAGCTTCCTCTGGCCAAAACATGGGAAAATAACATCAGCTACAAGGCAGGCAGGATCCGCTCTTGCTTACTAAGGCTGTGATAAAGAACTGAGCTTAATTTATTGTTATTATTAGACTAGGAAAGCACCTCTGGGAAAAAAAAAATGTCCCTGTAACTTGTGCTCAAACCATATAACCAGAAAAGCGGTGTTCTGGTGAGAAAACTGGGGCTTTCCTGGTTCCATATATTGCCATATGTTGTGAGGTGGCTACTGTTGTCACACAGCAATGCTCTGCTAGGTCGTGCAGCGTGGATCCATTGTGCCCTACTGCAATCGGGAGGCGCTGAAAAGCAGAAAGAGCCTGGATGAAGAGAAAGCACTGCAGAACATATCTATAGGATAGTAAAATCACAGCCCTTTCATGTTAAAGATTTTTTTCCCAGAAACTACCTGAAAGAAAATACTGTAGGGGACTGAGGCACTAAACCATTTGCAAAGGAAAACAGAAAGATAGTGTGTATCTTTAAAAGAAGTTAGTAGAGTCTCCCTTTTCAAGAAAGATTTCCAAAAGGAGTAAGACTTGATTAATAATTCAAAGCACAACAGTATGTTGGGCTGCAAAAGTTTAAGGTCTTAGTCTTTTTCATTGAATCAATAAACATAAAACAAAAACATAGAGCTTCTAATATAAACTTATACTGAGCAGTTGAGATAAAACTTGAACAGGATAAATGAGAAGGCATTGTTAGTTAAAAAGGCTTGGGAAATGGTATCAGGATTTATTAGGGAAATGAAGAAAGACATATTGTCTCAGAATTAGAAAGGAAATCTCTTAAAAAATGAGGCCTAGCTGAAAGAAAGGGAACCTGCTAATACAACAATGCTTTGTTTTCATGGAAAAAGTTGAAATGGACAACTTTTGAGAAAAAAGGCTGGGGGAAAAAAGTGAATTCTAAATAAATATGTTTGATAATGACGGAAACCTCTTATTAAAAAGATGTTGAAGTGCTCCAGATAACACAAGCATTTTCAGAAGGTAATATTAAAATAAGTTGACCAGCTAAAAAGAGTCAAACAAAAAAGACACAGGTGAGTATTACTCAGAAAGCAGCTGAGACGAAGGAGATGAATTACATTTATTTTCCTCACACAGATTGTTGCAATCTGGACATCAACCTGATTAAGGCACAGAGAAAGAGGTAGCTTGTAGAAAACTTGTGGAAAAGCATTAGTAAAAGTGAGCATGACGTAAGTAGGTAGCTGAACTGCTACAGACCTTCCTAGAGACTTTCATCTGGGAGGGAGGGATGTAAAACTGCTGTCCTAGGGAACTGTGGGCTGGTTTTGCTATGTGGATGGCATATAAAACTAGAACCCCAGACTCTGAGATCTTACTGTTTTATTTTCTGGGCGAATGAAGATGCGCTGCAGAAACCTGAGAAATACCTGAATGTGCCACGGGCTGCATTTCCAGGAAAGGGAAAAGGACTAAGCAGGAAAACAGCCGATACAGAGCAATGTATCTGCCCTAACTGGAGGATGCCAGAGGGATGGCCAAAAAAGTTAAGGATGAAAAATGGAAACTTCCTTAGTGGGCACTGCAAACAAAGGGTACTTATAGGAAATGCCCATTTTATATACATCTGAAAGACAAAAGATTATGAGGTGATTTCCTGGAAAGTATTAACAACCAGAAGAAGCAACTGTGATAAAGACTGAGGTTCAGCAGCTCTTGTACAGAAGCATGGACGTGGCTCTGAGGTATGGCCTGTTCCAGGATGTCTCTCAGAGAAGGGAGCAGGTATCTCCTACCAAGCTGGGCCTTCTAGGCCACGGCAAAACAGCATTTCATTCAACGAAAGAGGGGCAATTACAGGTTTCTTCATCCGCCCAAAGGAAATGTAGCACTTTTAATGGAGTGTTTGCCACCATAACAGAAAGCAATGTACATGAATAAAAAGGAGAATGCAAGGAAAGCTTTTGTAGAAAGACAAAAGTGGTGAAATGGTGCCGTTATAAGAGTATAGATGAGAATACAGATGGTTAAAGAAAAGGCATGACATAAATAAAATGAAAGGAAAAACAAGATGTATGGAGTAAACTTCCTGGCCTTTTCAGGTTAACAAAGCAATTCAGTCACATTTGCAATCAGTCACAAATAATGGCAGTCATTCAACAAAAGATATCCGTACATTAGGACACATCCTGACCTAGACCTTACACTCAGGTCTGACCTTGGCTTCCTGAATACATACCAGTCTGTTTTTACTGTTTTTTTGAAGTTCGGAATATTTCCAATGCAATTCTTAAATTTGGATTTAAAAAATTTGCTATGTAAGTGAAAACATTAATAATATCATTCCTAATCAGTTAATCTTCTGTACATACTAGTTTAGCAAAATGTAAGGGAGAATACATGAAACTTATGAACCTATGAAACCTGAGGAACCTATGAAACTCAAGTTGCAAGAGGGCTAGAGATAGGCAGGATCTTCCACATTTCCTGATTTTGATATTAATGGATAAGTAAACAACTAATGGGAGGAAGAAAAGGATCCACACAAAGCTTTCAACATATTTGATAAACCATTGCACTTGTCTGCTGTATAATGGCTTTAATTCAAATGAGCTATTGGCAGCTATAATATTCAGTGCATTATATAAATGGTATTGTGAATTTGGTTATCTTTCTTTTGGGACTTAAAAGTTTTAGCTGCAGTTAATAAATGTTGAGAGGTTCAGCCTATCCCTTTTTGGAAAATGACAGAATACAAAAGCCACGTGGTTACTTCAGACAGATGTTTTCCTTCAGTTTTCTAGGCATGGGCGCAAGAGAAACCCTTGACTTTCTTCTTGATCAAGATCATGGTAAAGTAAAACTTCAGAAAGTTTACCTTTCTTCCTGGTGAAAGTAAGGAGATTTTTGTTAATAGGTTTGACTTTGAATAACAGGTGACTGTTTCAAGCATAAGTTGAGGGAATGTAATATAATACTTTGTGTTGAGATGAACTGATGACTTCCAATTTGTAAACTAGCCAGCTGAAGATCAAATGACAGAGAAAACTGAGTAATTAAAACAGATAGGAAGAAACTTAGAGGGTTCTGTGTCTCAACATTATAACTAAAAGTGCATCAGAGTGGAAAATGTTGGAAATAACTTCCGTGACTTTGGCAAAAGAATGTTGTATAATATCACCTTCCTAATTTTGTTAGTATAATGGCAGGTTAATAATAATTAAAAAAAGGTTAATAAAAAATTTAAAAGAGAATTGAAAATAAGTAAATAAATAATAAAATAACCAACTAAGTAACTAAATGTAGTGGAGACCATTGTGTTATGAAATTGCAGAACAAGTGTGCATCTGGAATAGGAAACTCAAAACCTACTAACTAAATGTGTGCACATTTTGTTCTCCTTTAGTCTGGCTGGGGTATATGGATTTTGGTTAATTTACAGTGTTTTGGTTTTTTTTTAAAATTAATTAATGGTCTTCACAATAAGGGTACATGATTTATTTACCATTTTGAGATATGATAGGAGATGCACTTTGGATCTGAGATCTGTCCAGTCCCCTGGGATTTAGTCGGATCATCTCATTAGCTTCCAAGCCACTGCAGTAAAACTCGATATGTGCAGATGCTAGCCATAACGCAGAATTTTAATTATTGTTTGCAGTTAATTAAAATGCTATTTTTGTTTGTTTTGCCTCCCTCTGGCATCTTCAAGTCCTAATTAATTCCTAACTGTGGGTGGTGGGATTAGGATTGGCAGCAGCACACACCTCAGACAGCCCACCAGCACCTATGGCTGTACGTGCGGGAGCGCTGCAGAAGCAAAGATCGCATTCTTGAGGAGTTAGATAAAGGTCGCTATTGTTCTTGCTGCCAAGATTATTTTTATCACATTGTCAACATATTTGTTAATGTACAAACATGCAGGTGAGATACAGAACACGCGAAACTCATAAAAAAGGTGAAGACTTTGTACACACGTGAAATTAGAGCACCGGAGATGAGATGTATAGAAAAATGCTGAAAGGGAGCGAGCGTTCGCTTGACAGATTAAGGAACCGGCTGGCGCTGTTCCGTATGGTGAGCTGCTTGGTGACATTTATCACATTGATAAAGGAAATCTGTGAGCAAATATCATTAATTGATGTGGTCCAAGGAGTGGCTTTTTGGCACGTTTCTACGGAGGTGGTATTTCAGGTGCATAACCAGATCATGCCTGAGGGTTTTGGTTTGGATTGTTTTTTCCTGTAATGTTGCAGTTGTTTCAGAGTACAATGAGGTTTTTTTGTTTTGGTTTGGTTTGTTTTTTTGCTTAGAAGTGCTGCTGTAATTGGTTTCTAGGGCTTTCTTGATTTGACCTAATTGGACATTTTGAAAGGTCGCCAAAGTACAGGGTAGGGTTTTGCCAGTTTTCCGTCAATGATTAATAAAGCTCATTTGGAGGATCAATTAGAGTTCCAAAAAGAAGATTTTGAACTGGAATTGTTATAAAACCAATGAATGCTATTTTATGAAGGGGCATTTTCAATGTAGAATGATGAAACACAGCACTGTAATGAACAGTAAGTACACATTTTTTCTAGAGAAATCATCTCCTCCCTTCAGATGATTATCAAGTTGTATCAGGAATTCTATAGTCAGGGTGGAGAAGCACTTTCATTCTGTTTTGTTATGACATTTTGGGCAAAATTCAAGTTGTTGTTTTTAAAAAAATCATTGGACCATTAAAAAGTGGTTTCAACAGGTAAGATTTCTTCAAAGGTTTATTTCCTCTTCACTGTGCTAAAAGTATAAGTGCCAGCTTTCTAAAAAGTCTTTAGAAAGAACAGGTAACTATTCTTGTTGTGTCTGAAGACCTAGTGAACAGAAAGAAATGAAGTGGTATGTTTGGAGGGAGAAAAAGCTGGTAGTGGATGCCGTCATCAGTTTCTAATAAACTCCAGCTCCTCCCTAAGTTCTTATTTTTATAAAGATAATTTTAAAACAACGTGCAAGTTGTTCAGCCTGTTTCTGTGCATTTCTAATTTGTTTATTGCCCTGGTACATGAATATAGATTTGGTGGAGAGTTTTTCCTATAGTCAGAGGGCTGACTGGAGTGGATAAGTGAATAAGCAGGAGGTTCCTGCATATTGGCATTAGCTAGTTATCTGCTTCATCCTGTGCTTGTTTGCTCATGTTTTGCTCATTCAGATGTACCCTAAAGAAACAAGATACCCAGCTATTACAGTAGCACCAGTTTCTAATTTGTTCTGGGAGTTCACAGCTGTGGGTCTGAGTGCACCAAGCAGGATCTGTAGGTGTTTCCATGGTACTTGTCATTGCATTTGGGTCGTAATTAGATATTTCATTTTCATGCTATTGGGTTTTGGCTGACCAGGTAACTAAAAAAAAAGTATAGCACTGCCGAGTGCTATGCTATGACTTGCTGTACTTGCTCTTTAGAAGACAAGCAAGAACTTTTATTGAAGTACTTCTCTTTGCAATGATTCAGGCACCCTGGGTAACACTGCCACTCTGCTGCAACATGTTTATACTGGGTAAGGTCGCTTGAAAAGCCAGAGTTTTGACTAAACTGGGCAGGTCCTACAGGAAGATTTTTCAAGCTGGCGTCCAAAGCATCTTCTGGGATTCCTGGCAGATCAGGTTTTCTAGGGGAAGAAAATGCTTCTTTCTTCAGACACTATTAGCATAAGTATCACAACATGAAGCCCATAATCGCGCTCAGAGGACACTTTCCTCTTTTATGTCAGGCAAAATGTGTTTAAATTGGCATTTACTGAAGTATGACTGTTGGAACTGTACCAGCACTACATATTACACTGAGCAGGTATATATACGGCACTATGTGCTACACTTGGAGCAAAGTACGGCAACAGCCATTCTAAAATAACAGAATTATAGTGTATACCATTATGGCATTTCTGCTAGCACCATTATAATCTTTCTCTTCCATACCTTTGAGGAGAACTAAGGAACCAAAATAATTCAATGAAAAATCTGTGCATGTCTCTGAATTATTCCAGAAATTCAAGTATGATTGGATTCAGGATGAAGATGGTCAAAGGATCTCATTCACTCTGCGTTTCAGGCCTGCTAAAATAAAGCTTAGCAAAATACTGCTAAAGCAAGAGATGGAGAATGAATGGAAAGATTGGAGCGCCTTATTTTACATTTTCTCACTTACTGAAATAAGTAGATGGCCTCATCTTCTCCAGAGAAGAGATACCAGGCTTCTACATTCTGTAATGAGCTTAATAGAAAGGTAGAATCTCAATTCCTATTTTTTGTTATTTTTACTTAGAGGTGGAGGTTATTTCCTGGCATCTCTATGTTTCTTGCTATGTTTTTCCATAGTAATGCTCACTTATGAAGATCAAGTCAATTTAGAATACGATGAGCTGCACATTCCCTCAATTAATACACCCACACACCTGGTAGTTGAGCTCCATATGGTCTTAGATTAGGAGTGAGAGAACTTGCAAAGCTCTTGCTTCTATCAGGCCTCTAAAATCAAGCCTCTCCCCAGCGGGTTTTAGCTTTCCCTCAGAGTAACCCCATCATAAATATTCCAACTGCAGGAGCCTTTCCAAGCCCTAATCTTTTAACTGAAACCACAGCACTTTGGGACAAGGGATCTGCTTCCAATAGGGCTTCTAGCCATCTTCCCACTCTACCTTCTGTCAGAGCTGCATTCACTCTTAGAATCATAGAATCATTTTGGTTGGAAAAGACCTTTAAAATCATCGAGTCAAACCATTAACCTAGCACTGTCAAGTCTACCTCTAAACTATGTCCTTAAGAACCTTATCTATGCATCTTTTAAACACCTCTTGCTTTCATTCTTGAAAGAGATGTCCCTTATCCACCACTGAAACGGAACTGTGTGCAAATCCTTTGGTGATGTTCCAACCTTTCAAAGTAGATGCTCTTCTGCAGGTCAGTTAAATGCTATTTCTTCTTGCCTAACAGGCCGGCCTTAGTGGTGTGCCCATCTCACCCTTTGTCCATCCCTTTCAGAATGAAGGAAAAGCTACAGCTCTGAGCTAATGATGCCTGTCATTTGTCACCTAGTTTTGCCATTAGTATTAATTTATTAGTGTGGAGTTGCTTCTGCTGTGTATTTTTGTGAGATTTGGAGTCATGGTTTGGATCATAAACATTTTCATCACAGGTGGCAGCATAATAGGACAAGCGTGGCCTTGATCACCTCTTCAGAGCATAAGAAGTATGAACTACTGGTTTTATTTATTCCAGTTTATTTATTCCATTTATTTATTCCATCTAGCCTGGTTGCCTTTGACTGAGCCTTTGATGAGTAGAGGGTGCCTGCAGAAGGCTGGAAGAAATAGGACGAGTGTAGGATTTCCCAACTTCTGGCAGTCAGAGGTTATGGGAATTTCCTGAGCCAGAGATTTCACTGGATTGCATCATCATGTTTACTAGCCATCGATAGACTTATCGACCAGAAATTGTCTGATCCATATTGAACTTTCCTGAGCCTCCACATCATCCTTTGATGACAGTCCATGTAGCCTTTTGTAGTGAAATAACTTTTGCAATAAAAAGAAGAATTCCTCTTTAGTCTAGAAGCCTGCTTCCGTGTAGGAGGGCTAAGACTGCTTTCTCCAATACTTTGTTGTTGCAACTGAGAAACACAGATCTTAAAAATACTTTTTGGTGATAACATAATCTTGCTGGTTTTCTTTCAGTTCAGATTTTTTTTGTCCTTGGTCATTTGGTTTTGTAGACCAAACACTAATGTCCTGTGCCATGTACATCTCTGCATCACTGGGAAAAAATTCCTTGCTGTGTTTTTGCATGGAAGATCAAAAATGGATATGAACTGTGCATTGGAGGTTAGATTGTGCTGCTGGGTTTGTTCCTCTCTCTTTTGCTTTTCTTTTTGTTATTTTTTTTTTCTTACTTGTCTTGATTTTCATTCATTTCTCTTCTGTTCTCACACATCCGCTGTGGTTCTCCTTGAATTCTGATGGCAGGATGGAATTGGATCTCTGTGCAAAACCAAAGTATTAATACATGTCACGTTATTTTTAGGTTCCCCAGAAATCTCGAAACAGATATATGTTACACTGTATGGTGAAATGGAAATCGAACAGGAAAAGAATTAAACAGTATAAGGTATTAGTGGTTTAGCATCAATTTTTTCATAGGAAATGGATGTTTGCCCCAGACAAAGACTAGAGTATGTTGGCCAAATACCTTCAGTTAACACCAAAATGTTTTGAAGTCTTTCATGGCATTTAGAGACAATTGGCCTCAGCTATCATAAATAATAAATGGAAATTAATCTAAAGTCATTGTATTCACATACTTCCCGGTAGTTTCGTCGTGTGTATAAGCACTGGTTATCCGTGGTTTAAAGACGGACCCACACAGGATGCTTTCCTGCTGTGCTGGCTCACTGCTGGTAGTCTAGAAAATGAAAAGGGACATGTATACTTCCTGATTTCCACATTCTTTGTAAGGTTTTTAAAACAAAATGGTTTGGATTCTCTTTGTCTGCCAAAAGGTGAGGTTCTCATTTAATCAGCAGACTCCAGAATGATCTTAAACTACTGACACTTTGTGGTGCTTTACCATAATTGTTTTCATCTTCAATCACCATTTTCCCATGGACTGTACTACATGTTATTTCAAAAGACTGAGGAAATAAGAGGTCTGAGAAATTACAAATAATAAGAAAACCTGCATGTTTTGTAAGACCTTCCTTTGAAAGCGATTAGAGGCTCCTCTGTCCACCAGATAATGTGTGCTAGGTGGCCAAGTGATTCAGCAGCTTCCTTGGCTTGTGTTTCATTGCCTGTGCTGTCTGCCTGCTTGTGTATAAACAAATTAGTAACACCCTTCCTCAAAAAATAACAGATGACTGTGTAATACTTCTGAGAAAAACACGAAGTCTTACGTATCTGAACTGATTTGCCAGGCAACCATTCTAAGACCCATAGGGAAAAGCAGTCAAAATAACCAGCAACGAGGCAATCTGCTGGTTAATGGCAGGTGCAAGATGTCCATTACCATTAGAAAGCCCAGATGAACTAGAGCTCTCCCCTGCCTACCCAGCCCCAAGATACGAAAGCCAGACAAAAAATACTTGGGGGGAAAGGTAAACTGAGAGCAATAAGAGATAATCAGCTGAAATCAACCAAGGTACCAAGTGATGTCTTTGTGTTAAAGTGCGAAAAATACTGTTTCATTGACAAGAGCCTTATGCCCTGACAGATGTACAGATTTTCTTCCAGCTCATCTCAGAGCTGGATTACATCCTGTGCACTCCTGGTCCAGCTCTCGGTCATTTGATGAGGTCAGCGTCGGGTTGCTTTTTAACTGAAGGAAGTTTCTGACTCCTGTATTTGTCAAAAAAGTCATGACCCACGGGTAACTAATGCAGTGGGAGCTTATGTCTGTAGATGACCTGAACTTCTGTTCTGAGGGAGAAGGAAAAAGTTGTCATTACTTTCCTGGCTGTACAAGCTGTGTTCTCCCTCCCTCCACTCTTCCCTCCCTTGTCAGTGCCCACTCCAGGTATACTGCATGGCTTCAGGGGCTCTTCTGCATGCCCTGCGGTTGTCCCGAACCCCCATCTCATGGTCTGTGCCTAAGAAAAGCATTTATATGAATGCATAGTAGACACAGCACATCCCTGGTAGCAACAAGGCAAGCAGAAATTCCCTCAAACTCCTGAAGGGAGCAAGAGCACCTCTCTTTCTGCCAGGTGGGACTGGTATTTCAGGCACTGCCACTTCATTGACAGCTTAGGGTCCTGGATTGCTTAAGTCTGGGGCCTTCTGCTTCACTGGTGTCCACATCACGCACTGGACCTGGGCAGCTCTATTGCCCTAAGTCCAGCCCCTTGACTTGTTACTGAAATGCTGTTGAGTTCCTCCCATTGCTTCCCTGCTTCTGTCCTTCTGCACCCAGGGGACTTACAGTACATATGCAGTATCATCATCTGGCCCAGCAGGTGGAAGGGACACCGGGGTCACGTGAGGATCCAGGAGCATCTGTCCTCATGTAAAAAAGCAAAGTGGGTGGCTAGAGGAGCACTTTGAGATACTCTGATGCATCTCGCCCAAACAATGCTTTGTTGCCAGAGCCAGCATCAGAATGTAGTACATAGCCCTACCTCTCTAGCACCCACAAATATTTGCCATCGGTGAATGGCATTAGGGATCGGTTTCATGTGATGAGGGTGATGACACATTTTCAGGCTCCCATTCTCACCGTCACATGACTTTGTGTCCCTGCATTTTAGTCATATCAGAGCAGTGCATCACCACCCCGCTGGCTCACGCTGTGCTCTGTGTTTAGCAGCACATATTTATGACACGGGGAGTGAAGAATGAAGTTTAACTCCTGTCCTTAACTAACCCGTAAGTGAGGGATTAACTGCCTACTGCATTCTTTTACGAGGTATTAATCACCGAACATTCATTATTTTCATTTTTTTTTAAAGTCTTTTGCTTCCTTAGTATATCAGAACACAACTTGGTTTGAAACCACAGCCTTTGAGAGATACATTAGTCACACCATTGCTGTTGTCGGCCTGACAAGGGACTTGTAGTGTTACTTTCTGGGTGAAGGAAAAACTGCATGTCGATGGTCTACAGCTCAGTTATCAAGGTTTGCTCTTGCTTCACAAACCTGTCTTCCTGGCTGGGGTAGAGTTAAAAAAATAATTACAAGTTTTTCAAAGGATCACCCACATACACATGGTATGAGAGCTCTTTTCTTTGTTGGTTTCATTTTATTTGTACATGACTCACTCTTGGCAAAATGAGTGAGCCTCATGAGCCTGTAAAAATTCTGTTTGGATTAAATGATTTGCATTAAATGATTTAGAACTGCAAGAAGGGTTTAATATTCCTGTAATTCCTTAAGGAAAAACAAACCGATCTTATTCTTTCAAGTAGCTATTGCTTTCACGCCTGTTACTTCAGACGCCATCTTACTCGCTCGAGCTGATAGCTGTTAATGAGACTCTGGGTACTTCCCCTTCCTTGCTTTCCCTGCCTCATGAATTAGAGATGGGTGATAGGGATGCACTCTCATCCTTTTCCCAGCACATCCGAGGGTGACTGAAGGCCAAGGAATGTACGGCCTCCCAAAACTGCCTGCCTTGCTACACGCAAGCAGCAGTATTTGTGCTGGGCTGAAGCACAGCAATCGTGTTTCTCAATTTGCCCCAATTTTGTAGGCCACAGGCCTGTCAACCTTCAATTTTCCTGTCAGAGTGGGTGCGCTTGCTACAGCCCACTTCATCCCTGCTGGCTCCTGCGTAGGCCAGCGGTCTGTAGGGCTGCTGGCCTGCCCACCAGCCCTCACGCCCGGCCTGGGATGGTTCCTCAAACCCAGAGGTGTGAGGGCAAGGGGAAAGCCCCCACTGGGCATCCCTGCAGAGATGGGACCTACAGCCGCCTGTGCCCACCAGGGCTGCCTGCACCCCTGTGCTGGAGGCTTCGTGGCGTGTCTGTCAAAGCCCGTCTGGGAAAGGTACACGGTAAATAACAGGGACAGCCCAGCAGGATGCAGAAAGTGCAATCAAAAAGCCCTTTGACTGTGTGTTTGCACAAAGCCGCGGCTGGCCTGGGTGCCCGCTTCCAGCGGCTGAGGCACGGCCTCTGTGCCTGCAAAGTTGCTAACTGAGGCCACTGCCTTCATCCTCTGGCCACGGGGGAGTCCTTCTCCTCCTCCTCCTCCGCCCATGCCCCTCTGTCAGGGCGATCCGCAGCCGCACGTTGCGGCGTTAATGCCGCGGGATTTTAATTTTGGTGGCAGAAAAGCGCCGCGGGTAGCCCTGCGGCGCTGCTCCCCGCACCGCGCTGTCCCCGCACCCCGCTGCCCGGGCCCTTGACACGGGGTGACTGGGCTGCGCCCCGGGGCCCGCCCTGCCCCGGCACCGCCCGCCGTGCCG
>VWYH01006495.1:818538-963125 GCA_013399365.1 Pampusana beccarii
AGGGGTGGGCAGCGCGCCCCGGCCGCGGACGTGGGCGGGCGCTCCGGCGGTGGGCAGGGGCTGCCGGCTCCGCAGGTTGGCGTCCCGGGGGCACAGCGCCCTGTGGCTGTTCTGTCATCCCGGGGAGCTGCGAGACGGGCGCGGGAAGCGCACGCCGCGCTCCTCGGCCGCTCTCTATATTTAGCCCTCAGCGGCGCGGAGGGCAAACGCTGTCGGGGCGAGAGGTCCGTCGGGGCGCCGGCCGCCCGCAGCATCCGGGGGTGGTGAGGGGCGAGCGGCGGCCGGCTCGACGGGGAGGGCAGGGAGGGGGTTATCGGCAGCCGCCGGTATTCGTCACCGCGGGGATCGGCGGTGGAGGGGGGAGCCGACGGTGTGCGGTGCGTGTCTGCCGGCGTTTCCTTATTTATTTATGTTTGCAGCATAGGTGGTATTTCCCCATTAAGAGTTTCTCCATTGAAGTTTTATTTGACTTTCTAAAGCAACAACAACAACAATCTGTGAAGTTAAAAAGCCGAATGTGTTAATTGTTAACTAAATATATAGGAGGAAGGCTTGAAAGCTGCTGTGGGTGGATTGATCAGGCAGCGTATGAGTAAAAAGGAAAAGGGAAAATTGTCAGCCTTAAGAAGCCATTTGCCGGTAGAAACGATCGCACCTGTTCTGGTGAATGGCAGGAGCCCGGTAGATCCGTGATCCTCAGGAACCCTGTTTGCACTCCTGTGAGCCGGGCAGTGGAAGGAGAAACACAGGTTAAAAATGTTGTGATAAATACCAGCTCTGACTCAGGAGGGCGAATGAGACTTTTTTTCTACAGTATATGCGTGCTCCTTTTATTATTTTAACACAAAATTCGTACATTCAAACTGAGCCATCTGCTAGTTAGAGTAATATAGTTAGCTTTTATTTACGAAACTTATTCTGTCATAAATATGTTTGCATAATTGATAGACTGTGGATCTTTTTATAAAACTATTTGATTTCCTTTTATAGTTCAGTACTACTTGTGTTTTGAGACAATTTACTAGATTCTCTGGTTCCTGTTTTCCCAGCTCCAACTTCTTAATAAACATTTCAGGGGAAAAAAAGAAGCAAAGGAGTTGTTATTTACAAGAAATGTTTGTATTAAAAATGTAATTTTCAGGAGAATTTATCATAATCAATGCAATTTCATTAGTTAGCAGTGTTACCATACAGCAAGAAGCTTGAGTTCTGTCCCTTGCTTTGGACTGTAAACAATGTAACTATTTAAAAATATAGCCTTTTTTAAGGTGAAGAAGGTGGACTAAGTCACTGGGAGCTACAGCCCTTCATCTTCTTGTAGAGCAGCTGTTTAAGGCACAATAACAATAAAAGTTTTGTGAAACTGGAGGTGCCTACTTCCTCACAAAACTAGTGTGTGGTGTGGGTTTTTGTTTTGTTGTGTGGGGTTTTTTTATTTTTTTATTTTTTTTCTTCTACTAACTGGCTCAGAATTACCCTTCCTATTAGTCCCGAGACCCTTAAATTAGTCTCAGCCTTCCTTCAGTTTATTTGAATTAATGACCTTTGGATGAGCTGGTGTGTTCCATTGTTACTTGCTAATGATGGAATAATCTAGTCCTGACGTACCAGTTGTGAAACCGAGGGCGCTGCTGCCGGATGGTCCTGAGGAAATTTAAATGTCTTATGGCTTCGTGTTGGAAGAGGGAGGATTTAGTTGTGGTTTGCATCGGCTTTTAACTATGCAGACTCTGATGTTCGGAGCTAAAAGGGCTCGAACCAAAGCCTGGTAGAGTCGATGGCAAATCTCCCACTGATTTTTAGTGGTTTTGGATCAAGTCTTGTATGAGCTAGTGCTGAGCACATCATGGCTACTCCAAATTGTTCAGTGCTTTTGAAATTCTTTGCATATCCAAGTCATTATGTAAAGTCAAATTTATTGTGCTGTCTCCTTCCCCTGTGTGGGAATGTTCTTTTGCTGGGTAGAAAGTGGTGGTGATGTTTTTGTTCGCTCTTTTATATGCTACAGCATTAATTTTATTATCTGATCATTTCCTGTTATGTGAGGATGTGTGTGCTTTTCCAAATTCCACACAGAATGGGGGATTTTGGAAAAAGTGAATCTGCTTTCGCTAAAGGCTGCTTACACTGCAGACAGGTTTCTTCAGGTATTTTTCAGAGTTTACAGTACTGGGACATCTGAAGTTGTAAGACATGCTTTCTCTGATGTGCGTGTTGACATTCCCTTGCTCGGTATATGGTTGTTGGCTGCTTTAAGGAAAAAAAAAAGTGAAAGGGAGAAAGTTGTTAGTGTTAACAAACACTGGTATTCCGTAAGGAAGCTTGAAAAAAACACATACCTGTGGTAGGCATATATCCTCTCCTGGCTTCCCTGTTGTTGATGATGAGCAGCATTTTTCCCCTTGGCTATATGGAAAAACCCAGCCAAGAGAGAAGTAGGGAGGAGAAGGATTTCTACACTTAAATCGTGGAAGTTTGTCAGAGGTTATTGTCTAGTGTAGCCTGGCTTGAAATTTGATTCTGTTTGGATGGGAATCAAGAGATGAAACCTCAAAAAAGCCACCTGATTTGAGGCAGGACATCCTCCAGCAAGAATCTCATTTGCTCCCGGAAGGGTGAGACCAGGAATTTTGGCTCCTTGGAAAAGGAAATTCTGGAGCTCATTATCTCTCCTCCTTCATATTCTGGTTTACTGATTTGGGGTTTGCTTATTACTAAAAGTTGAAGAAGGCAAAAGAGACATGGATGTAATGAAAGAACCTCAGGTAAATAGCCTGTGATGAGGGAAGGCATGAAAAGGAAGGTAGCACCATTTCTGGGAGCGTTTGTGTGTTGGATTTCCTTCTAGGACCTGGGAAGTGCTAATTCTTCCAGCCAAAGTAATTTGCTCTGTAATGGGAGATGCAGCAGAGCTGTGCTGCAGGATAGAGTAGCCAAGGAGAGCTGCCTGTTTCTTCTGTCTTGTCCTTTTTTTTCTGTCTTGTCCTTTTCCATGCTGGATTTCCAAAGTACCTAAGAATCTGGCATCTGGAGGAAAGGTGGAGATATGGCTGGACTGAGGCAGCTCATCTATCCATTGGTTTCTAGAGAGTATTACCAGGATCCAAATTTATGAATTTTCTTTCAGGGTCTGATCAGGAAACATTTTCTTAATATTTCCACAGCTTGTCTTTGTTCCCTTGTTTCCAAACATTGAAAAAGTTTACACATACAGTCCTAGGTTCTCTCCTGTATGGCCTCATCCAAACAAATAAATAAGTAGACAGATAGATTAAATAATTGTTGTTTGGTAGCTCCCCAGGTTTAGGACAGCAGCATTCTGCCAAGTCATGAGGGTACTCTACTTCTTGTATCTGCCTAGCTGAAGTAAGGCCTCTAAGTGTTTGAGGAGGTCTGTGCTAGAAAATGCAGTACAGGTATGTTGGTCCCCAGGTCTTGGCTTCATTTATCCCATCAAAGGAGTCAGAGTAATTGACATGGCCATTAGTGTGGTAGTGTTGCTTCTGATGCTTTTTGAACTTGTCATTGTGCAGTGAAGAAATACTCTGTCTTCTCAGGGGTGAGCTAGGATTTTACAAATTTACGGGGATAACTAAACAAGTAATGCATGTGTTACGAGAACCTTTGTTATGAAAATCAAGAGCAGACTATAAATAAACTTAATTTCTGTGTAAAGATTAAAGAATTGTGTTTTTTCAATTCTTTGTTATTTCGTTGGTTGTATGTGGTCCAAGAGGGCATTTTGAATAAAGTAATTGAATCTTGCATAAGTTGTTTCTCTCATTTAATTCACAACATGTGAATGAGATCGTTTCCATTACTCACCACCACTACTTTAAACATGATCATGGTAGGGGGACACTGCAAATAAAAAGATTGGTTGAAAAACTTGGTTCTGTTGTTAACGTTTTCAGTTTATGGTCACACTGTCAAAGTGCATGTACCAGCCTGGAACTAGACAGGGTGAAATTGTTAGCAGATAAAATGCCTTTTTAAAATAAGAAAATTAAGGTGTATATTCAATTCTGAATGCTTTTGATCATAAAAATTCTCATTTTACTGTGACCTATTGTAGCTTATTAAAAATTGAAGAATTTTTAATTTAATAAATTTAATTTAATGAAAAATGTGAAACTTAAACCAAGGAATTAGTCAAAGAATAAAGGACAGTTTAAAAAAACTACTGTGTATCCTCAAGTGTCTTAAATATACAGAATTGTAGTATTTTTTTTTACTGATGAACTGAAATGGCAAATACTCTTATGTTATAATTAGATTATACGCATGAAAGCAGTGTGATCATTCTAGATTACAGAACTGTTCTGTGTCCTCTGATGAACCCAACCCAATAAATTAAGGTTCTGTCTTCCATTGGAAGAAATAAAAGGACTGATTGTCAAGCTGCCTACTAGGAAGGTAGAAAACAGGGCAAGAAGATCAATGTCTCTTAAGTGAATTTAAAGTTGAAATGTCTTTCTTTGCTGGTTGCGGAAGGAGTGAAGTTGGTACATGTAGAACCAAATGACTTATATGTATGCAATACACAATGCATACTTTTTTATCTTGGATAGAAGATCATTAATTCTGCTCACCTGGTAAATGTTTTTGCCTATTCTAACTTCTGCATTACTTCATGGGAGTTGGTAGGAATGAACTGTAAGCCACAGATACAGCAACATTGCTCAACGGTAGGATGTGCTTTGGAACAGCTGTGCTGTAGGAAAATAAAGGAGCTCTTTGAAGAAAATTAGAAGTACTTTTCAACTACCTAAGTAGTTGGATCGTTGGACAATTGCTCAGTAACTGATATCTTAGTGACATGGATACGAGTAAACCATTTTTAAAGTATTCACAAGAAAAATATACTACTGTGGATAAGAACAGCTATTTTCACCACCACTGCAAGTCGGCATCCTTGAGTCATGTGTCACGTTTGCTCTCATTATCGAAATCTGTACAATGTTCTAGAACCGTGGGCCTTTTCCTTTCTCATGATTCATGGATTTGCAGACCTTCATGTCTTTCTTCCACCACTTCGGTCTTGCACCTTGGTCTCCCTTAATACGCTGTTAACTCTGTGCCTCCTGCCCATCACTTTGCAGTATTTCTCTCAGCTCAGCTGTGCCCGCTACTTGCCATGTGCTCCAGCCAAGCTCTACTTCAGCAGGTATGGAGTGCTGCTGCTACTGCTTCTTGGTTTCTTACCTATAGAAGGAATGAGCACTAATAAATTGAAGATATTTCTTCTGTAGTATTGTTTTTTCATCTGGCCTTCAGCACAATCTTATTATTCCTGGTCCATTTGCCTACCTTGTTGCAACTCTTGACAGGTAGGATTGCATTCGTGTGAAATCATACCATCTGTTTTCTAGCTTTACATTAAAGTAATTTTATTTCTGTGGTTTATTAACTTATTGCTGGCTCTCTCTTTTTTTTTAATATTTCAAACATATTTTTAAAAAATGGGGTGTGTTTGTGTGCAAGTGCTTCAAAGTGTAATTAGGAGCTGTAACATTTGTGTATAGCGCTTATAATAACTTTGTTCATGCCTTCAGGAAATGGAAGGGTTTATCTTGAGCCTTCTTTTTTAAGTTAGGTGTCTTACTTTCCTTATTGCATTTATTCTCCCAAAAAAGGTAAGGTGAAACACGTTATCCAGTTAGGTAAACAGGGAAAGATTCTGTATGGAGTTGTACTGTGTAAATCCAGAATATACATGCCCATGCAAATATGCACTAAAAGAGTATTAGCCTATAAAATATTTGTGACTAATTTCATTTTTAAAGCAAATTAATTACTTCCATTAAATATTAAAGTATAATTTTATTTCTACAAATATAGAGAAAATTGTATCTGGAACACAGAGTACTTCCTATGCAGCATTGAACTGCATGTAATGTATGTTGTACCCATTTTACTGATGTGACTTAATTAAGTTATTTAGTTTATTCAAGTGCTCTATGTGACCAGAATAAAACAGCTTAGCTGGGCCAGTGGACTTGGATCCAGTGTTTAACTGCATAAGTTACTGATTATCAAGGTTATTAGCATCAAGCACTAAGAAATACCAGAATTCAGGTTGATTGTGCAGCTTTAATTCAGGTATTTTTGAGTATATGCAGATAAATCAAGGTTTAAAGTCTGCGAATGGTACTGCTTCACTTTTCATGGTGCTCAGCGTTATGTAGTAACGGTTGTGTTTGAAAACTGCACTTCCTCTTAACTTTATCTGAAACTATGAAACTTCTGAACATCAGATCACAGGGAATGCAGTTGGTTACGTAGAATAAGGGGAGCACGTGGTCCTTGCCTGTAAATTGTACACATATGACAGTAATTTGTCACTGGTTATTGTGAATTTTGATTCGAAAATCACTTAGCTCTGCACCATGTAAGTATCTACCCTGATTATCCAACTTAGCGTTCAACTGTTGTAAACTCTTCAGCTCTCTTCCCCCACCTCCCCCCCACCCCAACATCTCCTGCCTCGGGGGATCCTAGAGACAGGGATGCTGGAGACAATTCCTTTCCTTGAAGAGTCTTGTGCATGGAGATGTCATCCTTAACCTCATTTCCCCACAGTATGTCCTGTCCCTTGCCCTGGTTGCTGAATCTGGCCGATGTTGAAGGCAGCTGCCACGCTGCTGCTGTTGGCAGAGTGGGTTGCACCGTCCTTCGTTCCCTCTGACAGGGTCTTCTTGCCACCAAAAGGGATAACTTAGTGACAAGAGTCCTGCTTGCCATTGCGTTGGCCAGACCTGGTGCTTTTGTCTTCCAGTCTTTCTGCATTGCTGCGTGTTAGATTCTTTGGTGGGGGTGTTTTGTTTTGGGTTTTGTTTTTGTTGTTTTTTTTTTTTTTGTCCCCTGTCCCACTGCCTTTTGAGATCTCCCTCTCTCGCCCCCTCAACTTGGCAGTTATGCTGCACATGTATGTGACCAATGGCATGTGCTGTAAGACTTCGGCAAAAATGGTGATAACCTCCAAAATGGATGTAGCCATCTTTGTTACCAAGTAGGTTGCTGCACAAGGTATTGTCTTGGTGGCCACTGTCTTCATTTCCACTGAATTGTGGGAGAATCCAGAAGCTGCTCTGATAGTCACACCTCCTGGGAGGGAGGCCCCTTTTGCTTTCATCCTCTGCACAGGTAGGCTGAATCTCACCTGCTTTCCCTCTTCCAGTAAGATGCAGGGAACGTGTGTGCATCCATTCTGGCCATGCCTTTCCAGTCGGTGAATGTTGTGAGGCAGAAGGATATTCTTCAGTGATCTTTTCAAGAGGCCCCGTATCAAAACACCCTTCAATTTTGCGAAAGTAGACGTGATTTCTCTGCTAGGTGGAGGAGGTTAGTCATGGGTGGGAATGGTGTGGCCTGAGGCAGGGAAGTGCTGGACTCCCTAATTCTCAGGTGAGGGAGGGCTCTGGTCATACCCTCTCTATAGAGTTATTCCCTCCTGCTCTCCCCATCCTGCCTCCAGATAAGACAGTCTGCTTTGATGTAGGATGATTGGGAGAGGGATAGCTGGGCTAAGGTGCTTCCCTTCTCTGCTGCTTCCATCTCCTTCTCTCCTCTGCCTTATTTTCTCTTCAGGGCAGATTGCCCATTTCTTACATGATTCATAGAATAGTTTGGGTTGGAAGGGACCTTCAAAGGTCATCTAGTTGAACCCCAACATGGACCTGCAGGTGTTTGCTTTCAGCCTTCTCTTTGTGGCACAGCTCTGAGTGTTCTCAGTGCTCACTGTTTATGGTTAAACCTGGTTATGATCGAACCTGTCAGCTGCATTTGTGGAGTGTTTCAGCATTTCCCCTCACCCACCTAATAATAAATCTGTCATTATCAAGCCCTTATTTTGCCCTCTTCATGAGCGACAGAAGCGGTTAGTGCCCAGCGGCCAGACTTTGGGAGTGCTCTTGTTGATGTCTGCTGGTGAGGGGCTTTGGTAGCTCCAAACCAGAGGACGTGGAGTGGTTGGAGCCTTGACGGTCTGTCCAGGTCACTGTTCTGGTCTGATGACCAGAGAAGGAGGAACAAGCAGAACTTTCCCCAAACTGCCCCAGACCAAGGGTTGATATGCCAGGCAGCTGCTCTCCCTTGGCCTCTCCTCCTTTGCCCCAATCCTCTCGGTTTGCTGGACTGCAGTCTGAGGGGCATGGGGCAGACACCATGGCCAGCTAAACTTCTCTAGGCTCTCTGGGCTGTCCTGGGAGAGAGGGCAGACCTGGCCGCACTTGTCTCTGCAGTCAGGACCGTACCTCTGGCCCTCAGGCTCTGCATTGGCTTCTCTATGGTGCCTGTTACCTGGTGTAGAGCTATGGATGTGGAGAAACGTATGTATACGTAGTGTGCTTCCTTCTGCTTTCAGATGTCTTCGGATCTCCTGAAGTACCTCATAGCTGGTAAATTCAAGAATCTGAATGAAACCAGTTTTTTTTTCCAAATACTATGATTTTTTTTCATGAAGCACAAATAAACTTAGGCAAGCCCCTCTTTCCCCATTTTCCCTTTCTGATAAGATTTTCACAGAGACAGCTGGGTTAATTCTTGTCATAAGCGCCTTGTTTGCCAAATTACAGGTTTTGTTCCAAGGAGTAGAACTCAAGTAGTCGAAAGAAAAAGAGTCTAAAATTTTGCATATAGAAAAAGAAAAAAAACCACAACAACATTTCCTTTGGCTACTTCTGCAGAAATAGCAAGACCATTCTGACTGGTTGAACGCGAGTGCAGGTTGCCCAGAGAGGTTAGGGCATCTCCGTCCTTGGAGATATCGAAAACCCAGATATTGAAAACCTGGGCAGCCTGCTCTGGGTGACCCTGCTCGAGCAGGGGGGTGGACTAAGCAATCTCCAGAGGTACCTTCTAGTCTCAGCCATTCTGTGACTGAAGCTTTCTGGAAAAGTTCATCTTGAGATGGGCAGTCTGATATGGGGAATTGCAGTTCACTCAGAGATGAATGAAATAAAAAATAATTTAAGGTAGATTCATTTGATGGGAAGTGTAGAGAGCACACTTTAAAAACAGGCTGGTCTGCGAGGCTTGCCCATTATAAATTCAGGGGAGTCAATAAAATATTATGAATTCATACCAAAATAACAGAAAGCAAACTTTACTGCTTCTGTCTACACAAACAAATTAAGCTTTAAAAAGTGCTCTGAGTGCATTTTCCATGCACACATCAAAGTTGTGAGCTTACTTAAAACTTGGAGCCTGAATTTGTGCTCTCACCTTTGCGCATAAGGGGCTAATGCTCGTGGTTGTTGCCTTTGATCCCACAGAAAGAGTCATATGGGCATAAAATGTAGCCAGGTTCTTGGCTGCTATTTAGGAGTCGTTTTCTGAACATGCTTTGCTCACAGGCACGTAAGTGTAAAAAGCCAAATTTGCGTAAGCAAACTACTCTATGAACCCTTGCCCTCCCCTCTCCCGTGACCTTTGCTGGCCGGTTTGACTCTCAGAACTTTTCCAGAGATCTCTTTCTTGGGTTACGTGTCCCTCCACTGAGAAACACAAGTTCTGAAAGCAAGAAGGTGGTGGAATTGCAGCTGCAGAACCTGAACTCAAGGAGACAATCTTCCCTCTCCCATTACTACTACAGCTGCTCATGGGGCAGCTCTGTGGGGACCAGTGTGGACACAGGCTGGCAGCCAGGGCATGTGCCTGACATCTCCTCACCTTTGCTCGCAGCTCGAGCTCATCCACAAACGGCAGCTGAAAATTCGTGCCTGTAATGTAAGTTCGTATCAGTTTAACCTGTGTTTTGCAGCAACACTGCAGGCTGCCTTTTTTCTAAAAGCTTTCCACGTCTCAATATTTTTTACATATTTTATTTCCTCAGCTTGGGAGGACTAGCAGGAAGGCTTGTCAGCAGTTTACCTTGGAGATAGAAGGCAAAGGGGAAATGGATTGCTGACAGGATGTTGCTCGCTGTCCGGGCAAGCATAACGTGCAATGAGAGGAAAAGCTTGGACTCCTCTTTGTGGTGTTCAGCTCCAAGCCAAGTTATAACTTGAGCTCAGTCTCTTCAAAACATGTCTATGTAGATAGAGCCGTAGTCCATTTTGATGATCGTAAGTCTGCAGCTGAATTAGTTAATTGATGGTGCAAGAAAGATATTTAAAGGCAGACCTTTACCACTCATCAGTCCAGATCTACGAGATCCAATATACCGTCTGATTTTTTTTTTTTTTAATGTTTTGTTGCTGAGGGTTTCCTGGTACATCATGCCTAATCTTTTCAATGTTTCTATAGGTCTTCATCCTTGTGTTCCCTTCCAACCTGTTATTCTATGGTTGTACGATTCCTTTAAATAGCTTTGGAGAAGTGGAGCATCCCGGACTTTTGCAAAGATCTCCTGAAGTCAATGAAAGCCATTTGTGAAGACAGGCAGCTGAAAGAAGCAAATGCATTGTGTGCCCTGCAGTCGTAAACCAGGGAAATTAGAGCCGTGTAGTATTACTGTGTTTGCTTTGGAAAGTAGTCTAATCTAAAAGAGCTTGAAACAATTTGAAAATTAGGATTCTGAAAACCTCAATGTCATTTTTTTTCTTCTTTAAGAGAACAAGTATTTAAAACCAGGAAGAGCAGTAGGCAGGAAGAATTTGAGAGATTCATTCTTGCAGATGTTGCAAAGCATGGGATAGAATAGGACTGAGCTTTACCTACTGTGGTGTGAAGGTTAAGAGCTGCAATCTCTGTTAGGAGATCCAAATTTCACAACACTGGGGTGATGGTGTAAGAGGACGAAGGGTGTGGGCAAAACTACAGAGCGACATCTGAGTAATTCAAGACCTCACCTGTTTTCCCATCTGGAGAGTAGGGCTAAGTGGGGAAAGCAGATGGGCAGATCAGAAGTTACAGTTTAAACACTTACTTTTGCTGGCTTTATCTGTATTGAGGATAATCTTTGGGGATTCATGTCTGTTACATGCTTTTGGTATTTTGGGGTAGATGGTTTTTGAGTCAGAAAAAGTGTCTGCTGTTACTCCTTTTATATACTGTATCAGCATAGCAAATCTGAACTACTAGCTTATAGCCAGCAGATGCCAGCAGTCTTTGTGGTACTTTACTGTTGATTTACTTGGATGTGTTTTCTTCAATAATGTTCCTAGTAGCGAACAAGTTACTTTTTTAATAATATCAAAGAGGTGGAATTATTGTCTCATTTCCATGTGAAAAAGTCTCAGTGACTATCAAAGGCAGATTATGACCTTAAGTAGTGCCCAGAAGTGCTATGTCAGAAAGAAAAAGTTATGATCCCAACAATGATTTTTGAAATTCAGTCAACATTATGTACGTTTAATAAATCTTCCCACAATGTCTGAAATCAGGGGTCGAGACTCCAAAATGAAACATAGTGCAAGTTTGCCTTCAGTGGTTATTACTGCTGGAGAAAGGAGAAAGGCAGAAGTAAAGGTAGGTTGATGCAACCTTACTATTTTCCAAAGTTCAGTAGTTTTGTGAGCAAAATGATCTGCTTACAGTATGTTTTTAAGACAGAAATAATCTTATCCATAGTACTAAATATGGAATCAGTATACCCAGCAGTCTGCATCTGTATGGATGGCAAGCCTAATATCTTGATGTAGGGATTAAATTTATACCATGCTCTTGTTTTGGGGTTTTTTTTTGGATTTTTTTGTTTGTTTGTTTGGTTTGGTTTAGTTTCTGATGTAGTGCAGAATCTGATTGATGAATCTTGTTGTATTTCTTATTTACTTATATCTTGATGACAAACTTGGTGGATGTTTGTGAAAACTCAGTATGAGTCCTTATACCTTCATACGTCAGTTAGCCAGTGGTATTAATATTTAAAACAATTAATACTCTTTTGTAATTCTACAAATATAACAAAACTTACTGAAATAAGATACTATACTCTTTTGTTATCTCTGAATGTGCAACACATCACATATTTTTGTATCTTTTGAACACTTTGTAGATCAGTAGCTGAATTTCTGGTTGTAAATGCATTATATTGAGTCAATACACTTCATTTTCTGTCAGCACTTCTCTTCAAGTTATGTTTCTGCTGAATTACTCTTTGTTAATTAGGAATAATTTTATTGCTTTGGTTAACATAAGAAATTGGGACATTATTAGGGTGTTGGCCTTGATGTTTCCATAACAGGTTAGCTGCTTTGATCTGTCTGTGTTGACAGTAAAATTGGGTCTTTTGCTTGAACATGTAGGAAGAATACGTGTTTGGTTAGACCGTTATCAAATTGGAGGAAGTAAATAGAATCAGTAAAGCAAAAACAAGCACAGTAATAATTAAAAAAAAAAAAAAAGAGAGAGAGAAAAAGTTAAAAAATACAGAGTCATGCAGAACACGGTCTCTTTGCTGATATAATTTATGGCCGTAAACAGAGGTCATGACGTCAGGCTATGGCAATCCCAGTTCTTCGCAGCTTTGTGCCGTTTTCCTACGGCTCACATAAACCCAGTCCTAGCACACTGCGTTCCCTTTTGTGTACCCCTCATTATTTATTCTTTTTTTTTTCCCCTAACCAGAAGAGATTAAACAGAGGAGTGTTCAAGGAGGAGATGGAAAAATAATAGAGGGAATGAAAGGACGATTACATTAAGCAAAGACTGCGAGGTGTCTATGTATGTATATTGGCACAGCGTGTCTGAATTGTCTGAAATTAGTTGTAAAAGGTAACACTAAAAGGTGAAAGTGTTTGTGGGTTTTTTTTAAACTTTTTTTATTATTGTTATTTTTTATTTTAATGAAGGATTCTACTTATTAGAAGGGATGGATCTAAGACTTGGGTCTGTGTGTCATGGTGTTATCACCTTGGAAGCGATTCAGAGGAGTTGAAGTTGTGTAAAGCACCAGCAGGTGTATGATAGAGAATGATACAGGTTTGGTAGTATCAGGGATAGGCAGCTACTGAAGTCCCCTCTTGTGTGGTCATTTTTGATATTTGTGACATGTTCTGGTTTTGAACGCTAAGTAATGCCTTTGACCTAATTTAACATTGAGAAAATGGAGCATTTACATCATGAAAAGAAAAAACAAAAATACTCATATTGACGTATTTCCTATTTTACTGTATTTTTTCTTAATTAAACATTCACATAATATAATGCAAAATACAGCCAAAAAATAGGATTCTGTTGTATTTGCCTAATGTAGGCATATATAATCTTGTAAGTGCCATGTCACATTTTAGATTTTTATTTCATTTTCCCTTTAAACTTCAGACTGGCAGTGGAAGTGCCCTAAAGGGGTTTTTATTCTACTTGAAGTGCTCCAATTGCACTCATCTTTTCTTCTTTTTTTTTTTTCTTTATGGTAGTATGTTAAGTTTTGAGGGGAAGAAGTGCCATCTTTGCTACTATGATCATTAGCGGCTAAAGCTACTCCGTGCCTTTTCAGTGATCTTAGCAATCATCAGTCAGCCAAAAAATGAGAAGTACCTTGTAGAACTGCAGGTTACATGCACATGTGACCCCGATTCAGAAGTGTAAGTGTCTGTAATTTAAGAAACTTGTAGGACGGGTTGTGTGATCCATTCTGTGGTTGGCCATCTCACTAGCTGCCTGCTTCTTCTCTAAAAAAATGCTATTTGAAATGTTACGACAATTTCTAGAAACTTGTGTTTTAAAATCACATAGTCTCAGAAGCCTGAACTGTGAATAACTACATGGAAGTTGTAGATTGGTCAAAGCATGAGAGATTACATTTCAAGACCAGTATGCTTGGAGAAGTACACAGGTGTGCTGGTTTGACTGAAAACGAGTTAATTTTCTTCATGCAGCTAGAAACCTTTCTTTTTCATAGCTAGCACGGTCATTATTTGGACATAGTTTGAGAACAAGAAGATAACACCCCGGGACAGAGTCAATGTTTTTAATTGCTCTGGTCTGAGAGCCAGGGACACTCTGAGCGCTCTGCCCACAGGTGTGAGGCAGCGAGGAAGGGGGGCATGGATGGGGCAGAGCTTGACTGACACCCAGACTGATCAATAAGAGTATTCCATCCCATTAGTGTCGTGCTTCATATTTAAAGAGAGTCAGGATTTTCTGGTTTTTCTCTCTCTCGCACGCGCTTCTTGGCTTTCTTCGCTCTCTTTGTCGGAGCCTGGGGAGTTCTGTTCGGGATGTTTGATTCGGCCTTTTGCCATTTTGCAGAGGCCACTGGGCTTTTCTGTGCTTTTTTCCTCCCTTCTCTCTTCGTGATCAGCTGTTTGGGACCAGGTGCTGCTTCCTGGGACTGCTCAGTGTGGAGAGAGTTCATGAGGGATTGCATTGACTATCTTTTATTTTATATTCTGTTTCTATTTTATATATATAGATATATATTTACTAGTAGTTTATTAGTATTTTGTTATTTTATTAAACTGTGTTTATCTCAAGTTTCTCCCTTTCCTTTCGGTTCTCTCCCCTATTTGGGAGGTGAGTGAGCAGCTCTCATGGTTGTATTGCTAGCTTGGGTTAAACCATGACAACAGGGAAGAAAGGGGGAGAAGCAGCCCTGTCTCTGTGTCAGGGCTGTGAGGTTTCGTGTGTGTTCCCCTAGTTGCTTGGTACCCAAGCTGGGCAGCACTCTCCAAAACGTCATGGCCATGCAGGCTGGAACAGAGATACCATGGTAAAACTTCAGTGGCCTTTCCAACTTCCCAAAGAAATCTAATGTGACTATTTCATCTTCATGAAATTTTCAGATATAATTCAAATATATTCCATAATTCCAGAATGTGGCATGTCAAGTAAAAGGCATTATTCTTAACAGTTGAACAACATAGATTTCAATTTACAATCCAGATCCTTTTCTAGTACAGCAGTATTCACAAAGAAAGCAGGTTAGGTGCATTTTTTTTTCTGTATTCTCATAATTCCTTATTATCCTTAAATTCAATTTTCCTTAAAAATATATATATATATATGTATTATATGAAAGGGTGCATTTACCGTAGAGTGTGTTTATGGTCTGTAACTCTTACAGTCACTCCAGAGCCCCCACTCTGACAGCTGCTGAGATGTTACAAGGATCGTTGGCTTCCATTTAACTTTTCTTTTAAGTTGCCAATGAGCTTCACAGGTGTCTGGGAGGCTGTGCAGAATGGCTGGGAGCAAACCAGTGTAGGCTTACAGATAGATAGTGTTTTGAGTGGACATGATATAAGCATATTTTTCATAATCTTCATTCTGCCATCGTACTCCCCAGAGGAGCTTTTGGAGCCTGGCGGTGAACTTAGAAATGTGTAAGGTAGCATTAGAAATAAGATGCATATGGAAGTAGCAATAATGAAAGGGAGAGGATTTCATCACCGTCAGTGATTGTCTGGAGATGAATTCCCCAACAGTAAGTTCTCAAAGTGCTAGGAAGTCGTCTGATAACATATAGTAAAAATGAGCAGTTTACCGGCTTGTTATAATTACAGGGTTGGGTTTACAGCTCCCCTTTCCTGCCTGATTGTTGATGTGTAGCATTTAAATGGTCTGCATTGTTCCTAAGGATAGTGCAGCAACCCAGCAAGAATGACAAAATTACCGTGGTGTGTTTGTGTTGTTTCATCCAAATAGAAATCCTTCTTCCATTTGTTTCTGTGTATATTTAAGACTGCATTTACCTCTTTGTATGTCTGTAAATGGTGCTTTACAGTCATATGAAAAGGGATACAGTCTTTCCAGGATCTTGTAATGTATTTTTATCTAATTATGGCTATTTTCTATAGCTTTTCTAATTTTTAACACTTTATTAGGAAAAGTGAACATAAGTGATTCAATTTTCAGTCCTGTCTGTTTACCCATGTTAGAAATTATTCTTTAACTCTGCGTGTTTGCTTTTTTAAGAATATCATGACTCATTATTTACTCATGGGTAATCATCCTTAGTAAACAGTACATCTTGTGAGAGCTAATACAGAGCTTCATGTGTATCAGAGAGAGACCCTGCGATTCAAACGTTCCTGCCAGCTGTCACCCCCACAGCTAATATCACCTCATAATAAAGAGCTAGTTACAAAATACCAAAATAGTGTTTGTGTTTGGAGAAACAGGAAAACTTGCAAATAGACCAGAACTCAATAACATGTATGACTTCAGGGTTGCAGCAAAACATACTCAGGCCTATACTACTACAGATTTCTATTTTGTGTCTGATATCTTACTGTGTTTGATTGGTATTTTATACTTTTTCAATTAATGAAAGAAAAACATGGCATAAAATATTTTAACCCTGTCCTTTTTCTGTTACGAGAAAATATACTTTGTTTCTCTTACCAGTTACTTTGCTTAAAATGATATTCTAGGTTGAAATTTTGAATAGTTCCCTGGCTAAGTGATGACTCTCTCGTTTTGTCTCCTACTTATAAAACAAGTGAAAAGATTTAGCTCATGAATTTTTCATGTAGGCTACAGATGTACAGTTTGGAGCCAAGTGCTGTCCTCAGTTACAAGCCAGTGTCACCAGTATAGCTGTCTTGAGTCAATGGCAGCGTTGTAAATGTATTTCAGCATAGTACTGAGACTAAAATGTTTTGTTTCTATGATGCGTGTGGGGGTAAGAATTAAGGAGATGATAGAGAAACCGATTATAAAAATAGATGGGAAATAGAAGTTCATTTTCCAGTCCAACATGCTGCTGCCAGTACTGAAGCAAGAGTAAAACCATTACTCACTGCCCTGCGGGTGCTGCACCCTGCAATGAATGAGTACCATATTTTAAAATATCTAGTAACATAATGAAAAACTAAGTTGAAGCAGAAGTTCAGATCTTAATTAGTGAAACTGCCTTTCCTTCTGGGGTGCTGCCAGCCAGAAAAATCTGATTATATTTTAAACGTTCCAAAACGGTCTTTTTACTTCTTAGGATCTGTCTAGGTTGGTTTCATAGAGGGTGAAGAAAGATGTAGGACAGGAGGCAGCTTTACTTGCCTTTGTCGCCTGGTTTCAGGTTGGTAACATCCCTCCAAAGTTTTACTTTCAGGGCAGCCCTTAGCCTGTGTTCTTTCAGCCTCCAAGATTTTCTGTACTTTGAAGTTAAAAACCAAGTTAACCTTTGACTGAGAATTTCAAAATCACCTGATGGAAAGCCCTTCCCTTTCTGCTGCCTGATAAATGAGAAACCCTCCTCTGCATAAAAGATTCACAAAGCCTCTGTGGAAAAGACCTGAGGCTTTATTAATTCTGAGTTGCACTTTTTCTGGTTAATTCTTTTTAGGAAGAAGAGACATCCCACATAGGTGTTTGAAGCTCTTCCTTGCTTTTTGACCTGGAAAATAGAAAACTGGGCAAAAATAATTGGAGGGAAAAATGTTAATATGCTACTGTGATGTGAGGACCTTACCACAGGTGGGGGTCTGCCAGGTAAGTACGAGATTGCTCTCAGCCCTACTAGCTTGAGACCTGTCTGAAATAAAAGAAGAAAGCAAGCCCAGAAATACCAAAATGGAAATACAGCCCACCACCCACCCCTGGTTTTTTGTGCTGTAATAAGGAAAAAATTCCCTTTGCACTGAGAGAGCTTAAGGTGGTTTTGCTTCTGTTGTTGTCTAATTCAGCATCTGTTTTCTGAGAAAGGGCAGAGCCTCAGCCACTGCTGTTGCCACAGTTCTCACCAGCCGGTGGGCACGGGCAGGCTTCTCAGCCCCTGTACAAAATCTCAATGGAAGGCAGAGAACGTTTTCCGGTATAGGAGTAGAAGGTGAATTTTATGTTTGAAATTCCGATCACTGACCCCCGCATGAGCGTTGCGAGTTTTCTGAATGAGTTTGTTAGCCGTTCCACGGATTTCTGTCCCCCTCATGTAATGCTTTTCCGAACTGTCTTCCGATCCTGTCGCTGTGGAGCTCACGGGCACCCTCGTGCACTCTGCTCTGTCTTGGGCAGGGTTTAGTGTCAGGGGAGACCTGGGCATCGGTACCACCTGGGTCAGCCACCCCGCCTGCTCTGTCACGGTGGCTGTCGCTGCCTGGCACCCACCCCAGCGCTCCGGAGAGGAGCCTTCATGCGGAGGTGGCTTTCTGTCCGACACGCAGGGTAGTGTCAGCGGGATGGTTCTGCAAGCGTGCAACTGCTCTTCCTCTTCTTCGTCATCTTCGTGTCGTTAGCGTCTGTCTTGCACCTGAGCGCAGCACTGTCTGTGTTCGTATGCGTGCGCTCGCGTGCTGTGTGCTCATCCTGCAGACTGGGAAAACCAGAGATCCGGCTCTGAAAGCACAGGGCTGTTTTAGTAACCTTTCAGGAGGCAACACATAACCTGGAAGGGACGTTCTGTCTCATGCAGGCAGTGTTATTTATTATGGCATACACAGTAGGGGAAGACAGGGATGACATGAACTATCTGTTACTATCAGGATAGGTCTTTGAAGAGAAATCATAAACATGTTTGGCATATATACGCAATAAAGTATCTCCTGTAAGGCTCATTCTTTCAGTGTTGCCTAATCAATTTGGTACATTGTTTTTGAAGGTTTGATTTCTTTTATGCCTTGCATCTCCTTCTGGTATTCAGATGTCTGGCTCATGAAGTCTTTTGATGCTATGTGCTGCATTTATAGCCCTTATGAACTTGTCTTGCAAAATCACTAGTTTTTAATTACTTGCTTCTTTGAGTACTGAATCCTAAATATGCGGACTTGCTGGCACTTAACATTATTTGTCTATCGGAACACATTAAAAACAAGTCATTCTGCTGGAGCTCACTATCTTGAGAGGTTTAGGATTAAGATATCTTAAGTGGCAGCAGTGAGGTGGGTAACAGTAGACAGATGGGCAGAAAGATTGGGAAAGAATTAACTATTAATTTAAGTATCTTGGAATTATAAAGTGATGTTTTGCTGGAGAGGGTCTGCCATTACCTGTTTTGCTCTTTCTATGGGCAGTTCCTGATCTCTGCATCCACTGCTGAATGCCATTTTGGAAATTTTCTTGAATATAATTGATGCTGCAAAGGTTGCAGGAAGGTGACGGGACTGTGCTTGGGGTTTCGTGACCGTGTTGATTCAGGCACCCTGAAACACAGCCTCGTCAGTTCATGCACGTGAAGTCATCTTTGCAGCCACGGTGTTAAGTATCATCGTGGTTGGGGTTTCTAATTGTGCCCCCAGAAGTTAGGGATTGCTCGCGGCTGAAATCTAAGGCAAGGTAGGCACCTTGTTTCCTAAGGTGCGTTTGTAGATTTTCTGTAGATATTCTTATGTTTTGTATGATGCCTAGGTTATAAAAATAGTGATGTTTCTATCTTTTAAACTTTTTTCTGAAATTTAGAAGAAGGGGTATTAGAGAATAACACTGGTGAAATTGATTGAGAGTCCTTGATGTTTGAAGTCTCAGCTTTTCTTTGTGGAATTCCCTGGATTTCTGTTTGTCTTTTGAATTATTTTTTGTGGAGACTTAAACTTCTCAGAGAGGTCGTTAGACATAGAATATGAGCCATGCTAACTGAACAAATAACATTGCCCATCGAAGCCTGTGTGAATTGATATCTGCATGGCAACATAAAGACAGAACCGAAGAAAACAGAAGTTTAAGAATCTCAAGAATCTGATAAGTCCCCTCTCTTCTGCTACTAAAATATCTTAAAAATGGAGAGAAAGCTGATAAGGCACTGTGTTGGAGATAGGTAATACGCTGTACAAAAACAAAAGTTTAGCTTTCAGGTTACATAATAGACAGGGGAAAATGTCACTGCAGATTATACTAGTTGCACTAAAAGCTTGTCTATTAAAAGCAATTGAGCTTTTTCCTGCTGTGCTGGCATATAGAGCTGCTCTCTTCTGTGCTGTAGCATTAAACCAGCACAATTTCAGCGATGTTGAATGTTGTTTGTTTGGTTTGTTTGTTTTTTCCTGAAAGTCTATGTCAGTCACTTTACAGAACTTGCTAGGAATTATAAATATGGAAGTTGAGCGATGAGGAATTGAGCTGCTGCCCCACCAGCCTCTGCTTTTCAGTGATTTTGCACGTGAATGTGGGATTTTGTGCCATGCAACATGAGCAATCATACGTAAAGTCAGGACAAAGCAGAATTTAAGAGTTTTGAAATGTCAATTCTTCAGGCCTTGTGCGGGCGAACTGCTACTTGTGATGGGTTTGCTGGGTAAATTTTTGCGATTTTGATCTTTAGCATTTATAGTCTGTGGTAGAAATATGATATATTTGGTTTAAACTTGTAGAGGCACTGTGCTTGAGATGGGTTGATGTGGCATGCATACCACCATGTTAAAAAAAGTAGACAAGCTTTTGTTACCACTATTTGGGTTTTTCTTCTAAAATACAGGCAGAAGTTGTTTAATTTGTGAGAAATCCAAAATATGATTCCCCACCCCCATCTAAGAAAGAGGCTTATTTTTGTGTGGATTGTTTTTAGTAACTTCTCAGTTGAAAATCTTTGCTGTGGTGTTTCATTGTGTTTTGTTTTAGGAAAGAAACCAGCCACAGTGGGCTTTTCATTTTCTCCAAATTATGGTACTGCTCTGATAATAGTTAAGGAATTTATTTTTTGCTGGTTTTTGATACTAGATACAGGATCTTAAATTTTCAAAAGTGACTCACTCATGATTTGGCATAAGGCCATTTTAGAGTGTATAACCTAAAACATCTGAAAGATGGTACTCAGTTCTTGGTGGAAACAAGGTTCCATTAAAGACATTTCAGTTTGTCAGCAAAATGCCCAGGTATACAAAATCACCACTTGTATGTGCAAATATAGCTTGTTAGATTTCCTTTCAGGCTGTGTTTGAAAGCTTTTCATAAAAGTTAGAAGATTAAAAGCAAACAAAATTTTATATCTCTCTGTAATTACATAATACAATGTGATAAAATTATAATTTATGATATCATGTAATATATTATAAAACAATTGCATTATTGCCTGTGTTCTTGCAAAGGGAAGACAAGCTCGAATAACTGATGGCTAGACAGCGTGTTAGATTTTGCTAATTTTCCTGCTACAGTCAGGCAGGTGGTCTAGTTGCATAGCTATAAGCTATTATGATCTTGGTTTCCTAAACTCCAGACAATTCTAGGTAGATAATAGGAGTCTCTATAATTTTCTCTTTAAAATCCTTACAGCACTGAATGATTTGTAGTGCCTATCTATTCTTTTATTTTTTTTCTTTTATCTGGTGATGGAGTTGCTACCAATAGGTGATGAGGCAACACCAAACATCAGTTTGTCAGTCTGTGATTCCTCAGGGCTGTGGCAGGTGAAGACAGCAGGAAAGAAGTTCCTGAGTGGACTGATATAAAAGAAACAGGTAAATCTTATGGACCGAAACATCAAACCTAGCAAGGGTTCTCAAAACAGCAGCACCGAGATCAGAAGTGCCATTGAGGAACAAGTTATATATCCATAGGGAAAAGTGGAACGCTGTGTTTTTTCCCACCGAGGAGGCATTTTGCAGGTTTTTGTCATCAGTAATACCTGTGAGGAATCTGAATCAGTACCTTGTCACTGAAATACACCTGTGAAGACAGTCTGTAAGTATGAGCTTGCTGGTGTGTTTCATTCCCAAACGCTGGCCATTTCTCTTCACTGCTAAAACAATGGGGAAACTTGTTTGAACATCATAAATAAAAAGGTCTGATTTAAAAGAGATGAAACTGTCACAGTCATCTTTCGTTTTTACAGCATCACTTTCAACATAGCATAGAATGAGAAATTTAAAAAATTATTTAGGAGTTCAACATGGACACACCCTATGGGACAAGTTTACAGTTCATTGTTGTTATGAGTAAAGAAACCTGGTGAAAAAGGCAAGAAAATCTAAAATGGTTTCGTGAAACTGGCAGGTGTTTATCACAATGTCCTGATAAGAACTGTCAGGATTCGGTGGAAGACGTGTTCATAGTTAATCGCTTTGATTCTTCATCGGTGAGGAAACCACAGAATATTCTCTCCAAGTTGTTAACGTTGCCTTCCAAACTGCGGTCCAAGATTTTGATTAAAACAGAGTATGCCTTTTGTACAAAGAGATGTTGTGGCTGGATCTAATTAACGATGAACAATTGGAACCATGGGAGAACAAAATAAAATAATGATTCAGATAAGTTATAGAGCTTTTCCATTACATAGTCCATATGACCAGTCCCAAATACGAAAGTCATAGACTGAGCCTGAAATTAAACTAAATAAATAACAAACAAACAAAATACCCCACCGAAGAATGTTGAAATATTATGTGAAACAAAAACTCTTCTGGTTTGTTAAATGAAAAATACAGATTTCTACCCCATTGTAACTTAGCAGCAATATTCAGTTGCTTTGTCGTATTCTAGATGTGAGGCATTTGCAGAAAACAACTCCTTCATTACAACCAGAAAGCAAAACAAGTAGGAAAGCCTTTTCTGAACAAATTGGAGAAAAGAGAAAGTAGGGTATTTCATGCCTAATGTTGCCTGTGGACATGGAATCATGCATCAGAATAATCAGGTTGGAAGAGTATGAACCTCTGCCTCCCCACCATGTTCTCTCTGTGTTTCTTCCCCGCTCTCCTCCACCAGCGAGCTTTGGGCATCTCCTTTCTCCACCAGCTCTGGGCTGCGATGGGAGGGTGGTGGGGGTGATGCTGCCCGTTCCTCCATCCTGTCGGATCAGGACCACTCAGCCCCCGACCCCCTGGGTTTGCTGCATGTGTCTCACGCCACTTTATTCCTCCCTGTGCATTCCTGTCGCGTTGCCTTCCTGCAGCACTGCCTGGTTCGGGGATCCGGGCCGGACGTCAAAACATTACGGTTAATATATTTTAAAAAAAAAGGTTCTACATAGAAGACGTATTACTTGGGGTATTGATGTCTGTTGCATTGGATCTGGATTTCTCTTGACCATCTAATTAATTATACTGCCTGTCTCCATCAAAGCAATTAATAATAAACTAGTGTCTTTTTTTCTCATATATAGCCCTACCAACTGTTTCAGTATGTCGAAGGGTAACCTTAAAAATCCAGTACATAACTCTGCATGCTGCTGCCCAGCAACAATTAATTATTTACAAAATTTAAACTATGATAATGAGTCACTGAGAGAAGAGGTTTGGGAAAGTAATTCCAATTTTATTCACTGTAGTTTCTTGAATAACAGTCAGATTCTCCCATTTCAGTTTAACAATAATCCACGAGGATCAAAAGGATCTCAGGATAACTTTATGCAAAGTGTTTTGACTTTGTTTTTGATTCACAGCTCAATGTTTTATTGTGAGGAGCTGTAGAAATCTTCCTGACTTAACAAGAACAGAAATTGTGGTAGGCAACATTGAGTAAATAATGTGCACTAGATTGTAAAATAACTTCTTGGGTAGATTCTGTTCACAGGATACATCGAAGTGAAACTTGACATCCTCTTTGGTTCAGACAGATGGATACTTGAAGTCATCTTTGCTTTTGCGTTTCTCTAGTCTTGGGACAAGCTGGCTGGCAGTTCACCTCAGAGCATCCTCAGACACAGCTGGAACTGGTGCGGGTCCCCTGGGGATGCCGTGCAGCCAGGCACAGGTCTCTGGTGCGCAGGGAACGCCTGTCCTCAGGAGGCTGCTGGTGAAGCAGGAGATCGGGAACACCACCTGCATCCACAAAGGGTTGGGGCATCCCGCTCCTCTGTGTCCAGGTGTCTCTCTTGGCCAGATGGACCAGCGCGAAGGCCGGAACATGGTCTTTGTCCTCGGTGGTGTGTTACTCAACTGGTGCATTGTCATGCACCTGCTGGTGGCCTGATCTGTAGCAGGCTCATGGGTCAATTGTTGTCCTGCTTGTCACGCAACCGTGTGGCTCCTCGGCAGTGGCTGGTGGGGCTTGCGGGCACCAGCTTCGGGTCTCTGCTCTTGTTCTGCTGCCAAGCCTGGCAGCAGCTGACATGCTTTGGCTGATTGCCGGAGCACATCATCTACCTTTAGTGTGGTTTATTACTCTGGGCTCAAAGTTTGCTCCTGCTCATTTGTCATCATTCGCTGACTGTAAACCAGGTACATGCCACCAACTTCAGGCTACGTAGGAGAGCTTGGCAGAGATCGCAGGCATCCTCTAGGGATGACATGCATTTAAAATCCCTTTTATGGCCACATTATTAAAGGATCGTTAGTGTAAGTGGTGATAATGCTCAGAGGATTTCTTAAAAAAAAATATTTTGCGTATAGTATTTCTTTTAATACATCCTTATGCATAAACCCTCTCAGTATAATTACAGCTTGGTAAATCCCCATTATTTGTTCTGTATTTTTAACAAAGGATTTGTCCGTTGAGTTACAACTGCAAATACCTCATAAACCCAGCAGCTGAGTATTATCTGTGATATACTGTGGGGGGGAAACAAGCAAATACTAGTATCTTTCTAAAACCACAGAAATGTGAATAAAGCATTTTTTATGGAGCATCCAAAGTGGGGAAAATGCCACTTTCCCCTTTCCTGCTGGTTGTGCATTCAAAAGTTTTCAATGTGAATGATTGCAATTTTGAATTTGAGTATTTTGATGGATTTTTTTTTTTTGTAGAAATAAACATAAAAAGCAATTGCAACAGGTTGGCTTTGATACATTGCTACATAGTAGCTAAACAAATGTGTAAATCTGTCAGGTTGTCTCTTAATCATAGTTTAGCCCAATTCCACCCTTCAAAAAAAACTGGAGCTTCAGCCTGCTTGACCTTAGCTCCAGAAAATAAAGCAAATATCATTTCTTAAGGATTTTATCCTGTTAGCTTAGCCAGAAAATCTTGACTCAACAATGTTTTGAATTTAGTCATAGTTGGTTATCACTAGCAAATGATGTCATTGTCACTCATGGTGTTTACCACCACCTCTCCACAAATGATGAGAAGTTTGGCAGCTGTAGAGACCAATTAAAGGTAACTGTGTTTCAGTGAAGATTTATATGTAATGTATATACTGGGCATAAGGGGACGTTTTCCAAAGCCCTTCTTAGAAATACCTAATTCTATTTCATTGTCTATTTGTTATATAGGAAACCAAAACTGGTTAGAAAACCACTTCCCAGCAGAATTGCTGGCCTGATGATTATATAGTGTTGTTGACCAATGTGCCTCAAAATCTTGACAGTACCATAATAAGAAGAAATTGCCCTCTTCTCTATGTTTTTTTTGCATTGGCTTTTGAATGGCAGATTGCCATTTTATTTATTCATAGGGTATTTTTCTTAGCTTTCAAAATGTATGCAGAGCTCAAGGAAGCATTTCTTGCTCAAACCATGTGGTTTGTGCCACAGTTCTGAACTGCAGTGCGACAATATACTGGGACATGTGCTATACATGGGACTTAAATGAGAGCACATGCCATACAGGTAGAAAAAAATAGAAAGAAATGTAAAAATAAAAAATCTTAAAAGTCAAAAATAAAGCAGTTAATATACTATGGACTAGTTCACTGTAATTTAATAATGTGTTAATTAGATGCATGTGTTAAACCTCTGCTTTTGTAGAACTTTCTTGCTTTAATTTTGGATGGGAATTGCCATGACAGCTGCATTCCAGTGTGCGGGTGTAATAGGTGTCACTTGCCATCCCATGGAGAACATGGTACCATGAACTTATTTATTAGAAAGAGTGTTAGGGAAAAAATATGCATTCTGGATGTATTGTGAGTTGGAGGCTGCCAGTCTTTAAGCTCTGGGATGTGTTGGGATGGATGCTCTGGAAAATACAAAGTAACAAAGTCTGTCATGTTTCATTCCAGGACTCAGTAATGACATTCATTGGTTGGTGATACTGTGCAGCAATATTTATTGTACATTTATCTTCAAAGATACAAGCCTTTTTAATTCTGCCATCCTATAGAAGTCAAAGTAGGGGCAATTAAGACAACTATAATCATTCTTATGTCACCAGGCTGATTATAAGCAGAAAAATATGTTCTTTCTGGTACAAGGTTAGAAGGTCCAAGTCTTATCTCTGCTGCAGTTTATGCTTACTCAGACATACGGACAATGATTAAAATCAGGCATCTGGTGTAAAGCAGTCTGAATCTAAGGATGTAATGTCTCACCTTGTTTCAGCTGTCTCAGCCTGTCTGCTCTCTGTGTTCCTCTACAGTAAGCTTGAGGAGGAAATTCCAGGGCGCTGTTTGTACCACCAGCCTCAGAAGTGGTGATTTTCACCAATAACTGCAGTATTTCGTTAAATACATGTGGGATGAATACCACTGAGTCCCTAAAAGTTTCCATTTCACCACCTTCATAGGTTGCATTTAAAAGCTTAAAGTTCCCCTCAGATTTGGCTATTGTTAGTTTTTTTGTGATGAACACTGATAGTTCAAAAATATGTCTGAAGGCTTGTTTGCAACGTCCTGATATCTTTTGTAATTGGGTTTTTGATCCTATGCAAGGTTTTCAAGCCTCAGGTGAATGGAAGGTTTCTCATTGACTACAATGTGCATTGTTGGGCTTTTGGTGGCACTGGGCTGGGCCCTACAGGGGTGACATCGTTAAATACCTTTCAGAAGGGGAAAATAATGTGATTGAGGGCATGTGGTGATGTTCTGCACAGAGAGAATAGCTGCCTTTTTCTGAGATCTGCTTAGTTCTCTTGATTTCTATGAATCCCCATGTAACAACAATACATTAGCTTTTCCTTTTAATGTCACAAATAATGTCATTTTTTAAAGGAGTAGAGAAATGTCTGAGGATTTGAAACAATGATTTTTGGTAGAGTTTTTATTTTAAAAGTAAATTAATTTATCTTTGTCCTTTTTTTAAGTCAAGGGAAGTTGTGATGTTAACATTTTTAATGTAAATAAAACGTACTGTAAAAGTACTTGGAGGTCTGATAGCCAAAGTATATTTTAGTCTTGCTCATTCTTAATTAAAACAGAGAATCGTAATGGAAATGCTGGCAAAACAGGACTATAGACAATACTGTCTGTGGACTCACTATTTACTGGAGGGGATAATAGCTTCTGGACAGTGTATTCATGGCATTTTCAGTATAAAGCATCTCTGAGTTATTGGCTCTTTAGGGTGGTCTCAACAAACACGCAACAGCAGCAATGGTTGTGTTTGTTTCCTCATTTTTCCACCTCTGAACAGTGGCTCAAGCTACCTGGCTGAAATTTAAGGCTTCGTAGACCCAGGAGGAGGGCTAGCTTCCAAAAAATCCTTGAACTTTATGATGTCAATGACAGCTATTCAGCAAGAGCAATAATGAATGGTGAGGGAAGAAAGAGGAATGTGCCTGCGCATCTGTCACTTCCCTGCAGAGGACAGGCATGAGGCAGTGGCTCTGTGACAGGTCAAACTGGTGGCGCAGCAGAACAGGGACCACACGTTCCTCTTGCAGTTGGCAGTCATGCATAGGCATGTATAACTGTGGGAGGGGGTTATATGCAGGTTTTGGGCAATTATGGTTGATTTTTAATCTGTACATAAGCCTTATACGGAACTATTTTATGTATTTTCTGCCTTCCTGCTATGATCTTGCCTTTGTTGTCTAATCTGAACATGGGCTTTCTTCTAGCCTTTTATCCTGCGGAGCACATGTACCTGCATGATAATTATGATTAGCGTTGTACTGGTAGTAAACATTCTCAGGATGCATCTCTAAGTCCCAGAGTTTAGGCTGTGCCCATAGGTGTATCCACAGCCTCCGTGCAGAGACCTGCAGAGACTGAGTCTCCCTAAGGAAGCACCGAACCATCCAAGACACGCTGTGTAGAGTTTCAGGAACAAAAATGCCTGTCACAGTTTAGTGTACTGCAGTCATGGCTTTTCACTCTACAAAGTGCATGGCACAACCTGCAAGCTACTGCAAGTGCTGGAACTGTGAAATCAAATGGCCTTGGGTAAAGACTGGTGGGGCAGGAAGAATTAAACTACATTTCTGTGCCAGCCAGAGTTCCTTGCATCTTAAGGAAGAACTTTGCTGGAGGAGGTCAGTGAGACCTTTCCTTTCCTTTCCTTTCCTTTCCTTTCCTTTCCTTTCCTTTCCTTTCCTTTCCTTTCCTTTCCTTTCCTTTCCTTTCCTTTCCTTTCCTTTCCTTTCCTTTCCTTTCCTTTCCTTTCCTTTCCTTTCCTTTCCTTTCCTTTCCTTTCCTTTCCTTTCCTTTCCTTTCCTTTCCTTTCCTTTCCTTTCCTTTCCTTTCCTTTCCTTTCCTTTCCTTTCCTTTCCTTTCCTTTCCTTTCCTTTCCTTTCCTTTCCTTTCCTTTCCTTTCCTTTCCTTTCCTTTCCTTTCCTTTCCTTTCCTTTCCTTTCCTTTCCTTTCCTTTCCTTTCCTTTCCTTTCCTTTCCTTTCCTTTCCCCTTCCCTTTCCCCTTCCCTTTCCTTCCCTTCCTTTTCCCCTTCCCCTTCTACCCTCCTTCCTTCCCCTGAGTTGTCTTTTTTTTCCCTCACCAACATGTATTTCAGTTCTTACTGGGAGCTGCTAAACCAGCAGAACTGACAGCCAAACTTAGTGAAGTGGAATGAGTTTATCTCATGATCAGGATTCTTGGTCCCCACCCCTTGCCTTTTACTGCCTCAGCTCTGCTGCAATGAGAACTCAGTGGCCTTTCCAGGCCTGGTTGGCTTTGTGTGATCTTCTGTGAAAAAGGAGATTGTAGTTGCTTTGTTTGGTCAGTTGCCTTATGGACCTCTGCACATCAGAGGGATGTTCATGGGGACTGCAGAAGTAAACTGAAGTAAATTGTGGGATGATGGTGAATCTGTCGAGAAGGCTGAAAAGATTTGCATCTTTATGGAACTTTAAAGAATTTCCCCGTAGTTGTTTCTTTGTAATTGAAGAGGTTTGTGAAGGATTTCACGGGTCTGAAAGTAATTTTTAATAGAAATAGTGGGATTTTGTTGGATAATAATATATGTAGAAGAATAGTAGTGCCTTCATCCCTAATATGATATCTGTTCAAAGACTTAGGCAGAATCTATCATTAGTATCTGAATTTTTGAAGTGCACCTGGATGCCTTTTCTCCTACTGTGTACTGAGTAAGTGCTGAATCATTTGGAAAGAACTTGTTTTAGCTAATTGGGTGTATTCATTATAGGGATCAAACCCATGTTTTGGTTAATGGCAAGATATGTTGCTTTATCTTCAACTTTGCAATTTCTGCTAAACAGCATGCAACAGGAAAGATGAAATAATGATGACTGAAACTAAAAGGAACGCTTTTATGTGTACAACGCCATGCAGTCAAGAAATTTCTAAGTCTGGGGAAGGAAGAAGTTTTCATCTGTTCAGCTGTCTGATAACTTTGGCACTATTAGATTTCTGTGGTTTGACTGGAGTTGGTGATGAGTCTTCTTAAAGAAGACTCATATATACGTATATATTATATATATATTATATATAAAATCACATATATATAATATATAACAATATATTGATGCTGTCCATGAGTCTTCTTAAAGAAGACTCATGGACAGCATCAATATATTGTTAAAACACTCTCTGTTGGTAGGTTTTTTAGTGTTAGTATTTACAAAACCGATTCATAAGGAGTTTTTCTCACGAAGATGGAGCTTACAAGATTTACAATTTTTTTGTATCTGAATTGAAAGGATAATGGTAAATACCTTGTTGAAATGACAGAGCCCTTTGTCGCTGAGTGGACAGTTGTCTGCTTAGTTTAGCTTAATTGTCTTGATGTGCTTTTGAGGCAGCCTGCTAGAGTGCATCCAAAGTTAACACATTTGGTGACAGGCAGAAAGCACTGTTTTTACTGTGAAGAGGCATATGCTCAGAAATATGACACATCTGAATATTGCAATGAAAATCTTGTTTTTTTGTGTGTGTGTAGAGATCTTCCCTCCATCTAAGCAATGAGGACGTTAATGCAAGGTTTTAACAGGAAACGTTGTATTTTTATGTGAAAGCAGGGAGCCCACGTGAAACTCTTTGCCGAGTGTCAGAGGCTGACACGGCAGGAAGCCTGACGAGTCTTCTTTAGGGACCATTGAATGCTTGGAGCCTCATTTACCCGGTGTAGTTTTGGGCACGCTGGGGTGGAGGTTATCTGCACTTGGGTAGGAGCCAGATCATCTGAAGATAGAGAGAAGCTTCCTGCTACATGATGAAGAACAATAATGGGCTCTTATTTTTCTAAGACATGGTCCTCTTGGCCAAATGTCTACTGAGACCATCAAGCTAGGCAGGCAGCAGAGCCCGTGAGAACACATGATGGGAGGTGTTCATGGCTCTCATTATAGCTTGTCGTGTTATCAACAGCTACATCAGATAAGGTAAACTTATGCAAACTCTTCCTTTAAGCATGCTAGGATTTTTTTTATTTTTTGATTGGGAGTCACAAACACTGCCAAAGTCAGCTTTCATTCTTCTTTTAAAAGTACGTAGGATGAGTTAAATATGCTTCAAAGCAGCCTGTGCTGTGAGTGTTTCTAGCATAGAAATACTTCACTTCGAAAGCTGTGGATCTTGTCACAAGTCCAGGATGACTTCTAGTCTTCTTCACACTTGCCTCTGTACCTGTTTTGTGGTTAAAACAGGCTATCCTGTTAAGATATTCCTTTCCCTGCCCACAAAGAACCATTCTGGTCCCATAAACTTTGTGCTGTGGACCGCTGTAGTATTGGGTCAGGTGAGTAATAAAGAATCAGACATAGTATGTCCTGAGTTGCACTCTGGCTAGCTTCAATGGCTGTTTTGCATGAGAAAAGGTGAGAAGGATTTGGCTCGTGCTCTAACAAATCCCACTCTCGATCCTCTTGAAACCCTGTGTAGCATCCAGTGATACAATACCTCCTGCTAATGTCCCTTGATGCATGCAAAACCTTTCTCAAGTTACCTCTGCTGGGTGACCCACGCCTAAAGCCAGACAGGGAGATGTGAAGTAATCTGGTGTTGATGCATATTTTAATAGCTGATTATCAGAAAGAGCTGTAGAAAATTAAATTTATGAGTTTCCCTTTGTTTTACTAAGTAATTAAGTGACCTTATAGTTACTCCTTGTCCTGTGTAAGTATATATGTACAGCTGTGGTAAATCAGACACTGGAAATGTGAACTCTGATGAGCTGGTTCATAACAATGAGATCTCATGCCTCTTCTCAAAATGGATATTTAATTTAATGAATTTCTGCACTTCAGGAATGTTTCAAGATTACCTGTTCCACATCTGAAATAGGCTAATTTTATAGGTCACTCATAAAATAGCAGGTGAACATACTCTAAACTGAGGCAAGAGGCATTTCTATCATTCACTTAATGTATGCTTCCTTTAGATTGACAGATTCACAGCCATTCCTAGAAGACTCTGTTATTAACCCCCCTGCTCCCTAAAAAAACATTATTTTCATTGCAGAGCGTAGAATTAATCTCTTCACCCATTGCATTGATCACATGCTTTGAGGTCAAGCTTTGAATTTGTCCTTGACAAAAATGAACAAGGTCTCTCCTTGTTTTCCCTTCATCTGTAAATTTCTAACCCTACTGACTGATGGCTAATGAAGTGTACAGAAAGTGCTAGAGGTTGAGATGCTTTACTTCTGACTCAGCACGATTTTCTCCTGCTTTTCAACAAATACCAATAATAATTGTCAGATTTTATTAGACTTGGCTTTTTGTCTTCTGTTTCATGCTGTTTATTATGCTAATTTAGAAAATGAAGTAAGGGAAAGTGTGATTCTGTTCTTGCATCTATTAGTGGCAAAAATGCCCATTTATCGTGGAGTTATCAGAATCCAATTCCCAATTATAATGCTGATGCCTGCAAATAGTTCGCCTCAGTTGTAAAGGACTGAACAGAAGTCGCCAAGAAATGAAAGTTTAATTAATATTTTTGCAGGCCTTGGAATTCATTGATTGTTCTGAGTCATGCCAGAACTTTTTCCTTCTTTTTATTTTTTATTTCGTGATGTATGTTGGTAAGCTATTGGCAAATGTGCCCTTTAGAATGGCTTAGTTGGAGCAGATGTTTAATGGAATGACTCGATGCTTGCATTCTTCTGCAACTGCCACTGACCCTACCTGTTTTGAGATTGAGCAGAAAATAGCTGCTTTGAAAAAAAAAAACATATAGGAATGGACATACTGCAATGCAAGTCTATCTTATAATAGAAAATACCAAGTGTCCAATAAAAATAATAGCAATACAAACACTGATCATGAAATACTGCTTGTAGTGAAAATAAACCTTTAAAGTGTGCCTAATCAGCCTTCAGTTTAGGTGATGAATTGAGTAGACCGGTTGTTTGTATTGATATTTCCAAAGCATTTCAAATGTTTGTTCGGAACAGCTAGTTACGACAGTAAATAAATAAAGGCCTCCACCACAGAGCATTGAGAATGTTTAACTCTCCGAAATAATGGAAATTTATTTCAGTTATGTAGAAAGAACCCTGTAGTGTTGCTGTTAATTGAAGTGCAACTAATAACTTCAGAAAGTACTTTTGTACCAAATGGATCTTTAATAGAGATTTCTTTACTTTTTTTCAGTGAAAGAACAGAAAATGAAGCTCTAATAAGGTAAGATTTTTTTATTACACTTTAGTAAGACATTCAAGTTAATCAGAGGTAACTTTTAACAAGTATGCTCAGCATTTCAGAGTAGATTCTAAACGTAGTGTGGGTCAGTATGTCAAAACACAAACGGAAAGGAAACTATTGCAGAATGAGTGTAACAACATTTGGCTATTTTTTATTGTTACTAAGTCACTATTTAGTATTTTAATAAAAATAAAATACCTGCATAGATTTGGAAATTTCTTTTTGCCTATAAGGAGTATACAGGTAATTTTTCAGCAGACTCTAGAGTTTTCACTACTCAGTCAATTAAAATCTTCACTTATAAGGAAAATGTTTTTACAGTTTGAAAATGAACTATTAGAGTATATGCTGATAAAATAAGTAGATTTGTAGTAAATTCTTGATTTTTGAGATGTGGTGGTGGGAGTTTATGAATTACACAGTTAAATAAATGTATCTGTAGGGAAAGAGTGAACTTTCCTAGCAGTGAATATTTCATCATTTGCTATGTAGCATGACTCGGGCTGCTGCATTCTGGAAATGGATTCTCTATGCATCTGTCAGATAAGCAAAAGGCAGAAGAAGGTCTTTCAATATGTTACCAACAGCAAGGGCTGCTAAAAAAGGGGGTTTTATCTGTTTATTTCTTTCATTGCTGTGTTATTTAGTGAATGAAGAAGCTATGTCAAATAGCATAACCAGATGTTTGATGGCAAGTTCTTTTGACAGGCAGCTGCAGTATTAACCTGTTCAGAGCATTACAGAAATATATAATTAATTTTTACTCATATGTAGTTGTTTCAATTTCAATAGCCATTCACAGGATACTGAGGAAGGGAAGTGTTGTTTGCAACTGTTTTCCTTTCCTCCCATATTTACCTGTTCTGACTTTTATTGGTGGCTGAAGTAAAAGCTTGCAGAGTTGTTAGCTGGATTTCATGCACCTATTTCAAGTCAGATGCCTTCCAAATGATTAAAAGGAATGTTTTTTAAACCTGCTGACATCTTAAACCAGTAAAAGTTAATACATTTACATAAACTGTGTTCCTGATTTGCAGAGGGGCATCCTTGGAATAGGGAAGAGGAAGGCTAAAAAGAAAAAAAAGAATGAGTTAAGCTATGCAAAATGTAAACTGTTTGAAACCACAAGTGAGTAGAAATGTGAAATATTAATGGAAAAAACAGAAGTGTTGTGAAAAAGTAATGAGGTGTCCTATCATGGGTTTTTTTGTTGTGGAAAATTTTAAAGTGATGTTGTAAATAGCAGACAATCCAGCTTTGCATATTCTCACTCGGTATTAGTACATGGAAAGTATGTGCATGTATTTGCAGTTACAAAGGTGCGTGCATATATAATACATCTCCAAGACAGCGAGATGCTGCTGTTCTGCACCGAATCAGTGCAAATAACTGAGAGCTGCTCTGGAATAGAGAGGCATCTAAGGAACATTATAATGTGTTGAGAATCACAGGGGTAATACAGGGATTTAGTAAATGCCAGAAGAAATTCTAGTTCTGAGCAGTCTGTGTACACTGGTCTCGTCAGCGTCCGTGATCCAGGGAGGACATAAGTCCTCCTTTCTGTCTCCTTACCAGGATTCAGCCATAAAAGAACTGGGCAAGCGCTGCAAAAATGAATTAAGCTCACTCTGTTTGTGCTTGATCACCTAACAGAAGAGAGCCTTATGTGGAGCCTCTGAATGCTACAGTAATATAAATGTCCAAGCAATATGCCTAAGTAACATAGCATGACAGCAGTAGTGGAAATTTACTCATTTTGTTTCCCAGAGTCACCACTGGAAGTATTTTAGGGTACATATTGCTCACTTCTGGATTTCTGCCTTGGCAGTGCCTGCAGAAGTACCGGGTCATTCCGTTAGCAGGATTTTTATGTGATTTTGACATATGAATAGCAGAAAACCACCTGCCATCCACCATCTATTTCTTTATGAGTTAACTGTAGTATTTAGTAACTACCGATCCGGTTTGAGCTGGAATTTATCAGTTATGTTAAAAGTGAAACTCTCTGGATTGCAGTGGTATTTGCCTCAAATTTCCAGGTCTTCCAAGTGGGTGACTGCAATGGAAGCTAGAAGAGCTTGGTAAAAGAAGATTCTTGGTACCTTCCCCTCACACTTGAATTGACTTTTCTCTTGTGGGTCTCTATAGTCAAAAGCAATCCACAGTAACCACCGCAGCTGCTGTGCGTTGGATTCAGGAATCTCTGTTTTGATTTGCCAAGCAGGCAAACTATTTATCTCAGGGAAGAGAATTTTGAGGTGTGATGTGGTTAGTATCTAAAAATATCTGTGTAGAGAGATAGGATAGGGCTCCAACAGACAACAACACAGCAAGATAAGCAAGACGAGTTCACGTTGGAAATGATACCGTAGGTGTAATTAACCATTGGAAAGGCATAGAAAGGAATGTGGTAGATCACTTGGAGTAATTAAATCAAGATTAGATCTCCTTCTGAAATATCTTCTAGTAGAGTTACAAGTTTTTGTGCTTTGTAAAGAAATTGCTGCTTGAGGTGTTACGGCGTGTGCCAGGCAGGAAGTCAGAGCAGATTATCGCAAGAGTTCCTTCGGGCCTTTAAATCCACGTCTCCACCAACAAAGGCTCCGATGTGGTACAGGTAGCCGCAGGATTTCCAAAATCAGAGCTGGAGCAGGTCACTCTTGTTTCAGCGGTGAAAGGGTGAAAAGTCTTTGAGCAGATCCCTGGAGAAAGGCGGTGGTGGGGACAGCACTGTGGAGTTTGCAGGGTTTGCATGCTGCAGTCATACGTACTAGTACCAAGCCACTTTCTCCTCGTCTGGTCAGTCCACAGACGCATTTTTCTGCATGATCTTCTAATATATCGCCTGATTTAGTAGCTTGCATTTGGAATTGAGAGCACTGAGAAGTAGTAATTTATCTATGATGCTTATTGAATCCCTTCTGTGATATAATGAAAATCCTTTAACATAGGATTTTTCTAAAGCCAAATGCTGTATCCGGAATGTTAATATCCATAAAAGTAGAAAGGGCAGGTTAGATTTTTAGCAGATTATGTAGAATTCCTAATATAAAACAGTTGACTTTCCTCCAAACTGAAAAAGAATTAACTTGCATGTTTGCTCTGAGACCTGCATGGGATACTGTGAGGATGTGGAGGGTACTTGTGTTTTGGTTTTCATCAGCTTCAGGGAAGTGCATCCTTGTTTTACCAGATAAGAGGCAGCAGATCCTTTTCATAGAAAATACAGAAAAATGGTTCATCAAAAATGTAATTTTATACTAGAAGGAGCACAAAACACTGCCTCGAACAAGAATAGCCCTGACTCCTTTTTGTTACTTTGATAAGCTCATTAATATCAACACCCCAAATTAATCAGGCGTTACTGTGTGAAATCTTGGAAGTGGAAAAATGCATCAACTTGAGCCCAGAAGTATGTCATCCTACTGCACTTACGTAGTGTACCTTCTGTTACAGGGATGCGCAATGTAACTCCACAGTAGTATGACAGGAGCAATAGCTAAGAGTTGTGCTGGCCATATGTGTGCAGAAAAAATTGTTCAGGGGAGTTTTCATGTAATTCTGTCGCTGTTGAAAGACCTGTGAAAAAGCTTTTCTGTAAAACTTGAAGAAACTTTGTGTTCCGGTATACCTGGTACCTGACCTGCTGGCAGGTGATGGGCATTGGTACCTGGCTTGTCCTTCCTGTTCTCTGAACATCCCTACTGCTCTCCTTTCCTGGACTAATGCATACATACGGCTTACACGTTGCAGTCTAAACCTGAATTGGGGAAATTATTAGGCTAAAACAATAGGAAAACTAAAGCAGAGAATACCCTTGTGTTTGATAACTCAAAGTAAGGTGGCTGAGATAGGCAAGTCCGTGTTCCTGCACATGGAGGCTACACCTGCTTTCATGGGTAGCCAAGAAAAAGAGAAAGGTGAGGGAGGGCAAGAGACTGGAAGAGGATAAAAAAACCTTGAATTATCTTGCTAGTAGGTAAGGGGTTCACAGCTGTGGTAAAGTAGAAAGGAGAAAAGACTTTGGTTGATCAGGAGTCAAACATATTTACCTGGTTGCTGTGCAATAATAGTTGTGATTTTTTTAGTATCAAGTTTCTTATGTATTTTCTTATGCATCTTATATATCTCTCTTGGAAAATATATCACATACCTATGGTTTTCACAAATTCCTGATAGCCATAATACTGAATGTGGAGAGTATTTAAAAACAAATTTCAGGGTGTTGGTTTTTTGTTTGCTTTTGGTTTTTTTTTCACATGTTTTTGCTACCATTGAGTCACTCTAAATGGATACTTCAGTTCTGAAAAGGAGTGGAGGATGCTGTGCCATGGAAGAAAATTGCTGTGTCCATTAGTCAATGTATTTGAGCCATCAAATTTGTGCTGTTTTCTTCGTGTGAGAGCTCGTGGCTAAGTCATGTAAAGGAAAAAAGTCTTTTGTACCACAGAAGAAACCCCTCTAGTGGACAGTGGTACACAGGGCTGCAAAATTGATTTTGGGTATCACTGAGAGCTTTCGTGGCACTTTTTTTCTGTTCAGGCAACACTGTAAAAGCACTGCAGATGACAAAAAGGAGTTGTGTTGAGGTCTGGGGAGTTCTTTTGGCTTATTTCCAATGCACTGCTAGTCCCAAATTTGTTACGTATATCGAAAAACTGCACTTGCTTTAAAAGCTCCGTTTTACTGCATTTAAAAGCTATTGAATCTTGTTCCCTGCACTTTGTTTACTTAACAAGCCCTCTACAAGAATCTATGACTTTGCCTGGGTAGCTTGCTGTTCTCTTCTAAGAAATAAATATACCTTTTTAAAAATATTGTTTTGTAAATTCACATGCTGGTTTGGAGCACAGCTCAGTGTAAAGTACCCTGGTGCTTACACTGTGCTGGCAGTGTTTGCTGGGATGAGAGTTCAGCGTGCTGCGCTCGCTGTTACATAACTTTGCAAAAAGTGTCAATTCAGGGAAATTCTGCTGCCGTGAGAGAACGGGAGCAACGGGAATGTTCTCTCCCCCGTAATGGAAATGTGGCTTTTGGCGACCAGTACATTTAAAAAATAGCAGATTGTGTGTATGAGCTCATCGATGGAGTCCAACCTGAACATCACGACGATGGGAGGACGCGTGTGGCTGTGGTAGCAGCAGGCTGGTGCAGCACATGTGTGGCTGCTACAGAAGGGATTTGCAGCCGGACAGTGTTTTGTTTTGAGTAACCTCTAGAACGCTGCTGCTGAAAAATTGCCAACTTGGCCAAACAGATCAATTCCCATCTGCAGGAGGGGCAGCTGTTCGCCTGGCTACATCTGATTCATTTTGCTGCGTGGGTTGTCCCACTGAATGGAGTGGGCTCCTAGGACCTGCCTGCGGAGAAGAGGGGCAGGTAGGACAATGTGCGCTGTGTCAGAAATTCTAGTCATTTTTTGGCATTACGGAAATGGTCTTGCCTTCTGAATGTGGTGAAAGGGTAGGTGGCTAGTCTAATCCTTCTACCTTTGTCCTATCACACAGTAGCCCTCTATTTCAGCCCAGAAGGATCCTGTTTACTACGGAATATTTTGGATTATTGTACCCTGCTACTTACACTAGCCAAAGCCTTTCCTTCCCCAAAATATATATTACTGTCAAAGTGTATGAGAATGTGAAATGCACTCTGAAATATCCGTGCAAATGTACAGCTAGTTACAGACATATGGATAACAAGGTAAATTAAAGGTTGAGAAAATTAATGTTCACTGAAAATCATCAGCTGTCATCTCTTTAAGCAGCACGTACCCATTCTCTGCCTTTTTGCCCACTTTAAGGGTTTGAGACCCCATAGAAAGCCTGTCTAGAAGCTGCTAAGGATCTAAATGATGTTACCTAGGTTTGCTTCTAGGTCATTCTCGTTCAGCAGCATCTTCAGAGCAAGCTTTGGTTCTGCTGTTCCAATTTCCCTTTAATCCAGTGCTCTTTCTCTAATCACGTCCTATATATGCTTGTACTTTGAGTCCCACAGCTCTCCCTCTCTCCAAGTTTAGGGTCTCAGTTGTTTGCACTGTCGTGCAGGAGACTCTGTGAATTATTTAATTTTGTCAACTGAGGTAAATAGACAGTAAAAACGTATGCTGCAGCACAAAATGTTCTCTAATCACTTATTTGACAAGTGCAGTTTAATTATTTAGCATACCTTGTAAAAGTAATGAAGTCCTAGTAACATGACACTTAACACTCTCCTATTATTTTTTCCCCAAGAGGTGGGAAAAGACTGCTGTATTTTTGTGTGCAAAGTGAGAGCATCCAAACTAATGAGATTCAACTGAGAATATGTAAAAGGGACTGGAACCTTTCGGTGCTTCTTAATAGTTTCACTAATAGGTAGAAAATCCAAGAGCATCCCACAGTTAGACAAGATTCTGCCTGTGTTGGCAAACCAGAAGATGCCGTTTGATGCTTTGCCAAAACAAAACAGAGTTTTCTTGGCCCAGCTGTATTTTTATTGAATGTGTAACTTAGTAAGAGGAAAAGCCGTAAGTCACAGCCTTGCTGAAGAGGTATCATTCAAAGTAATTTTCTGTAGCATGATAGATTTCATGTTGCTACAAAATAAACATTTAATCAGTGCTAATATTTTTAGTTCCCTCAGGCAGCGAGACATGTAGAAGTTCTAACTTTTTCCTCAAGTAAGTGCAAATGCAATCTAGCGAGAAGTTCAAAGTAAAATGTGTGTATGTCCTAAAGGTTTTTTAAAAAATTGATTTTAGGTGCAGCCAGCCAGGACTGATGGCTAATTTTGTTCCTGACAGAGAATTGTTTGTCTCTAAGTTAAAAAGCCCCCCTCTCTAAGAAAAGGAAAAGAATCCAAAAAGGTAAATGTAAACTGAACTGCAAGCCAACATGCCTGTTTGATTGATCTGACTTGTATGGTGAGCTAGATCAGTAAAAATTACATTGGGAAGAAAAAAAAAAAAGGAAAAAAAAATAAAGAAGAAATACAGCCTCCAATGCTTTGCTTTTCCATCAGAAAGCTGTCTCAACCATGGCAGCCCAACTCAGAGACTGAAGGGGACGGTCTAGTGACTCAGGAGAGTGGCACTTACTGGTTATTTTCTAAGTTCTTGATCTTAAGTGATATATTGAGCTCTTTGTTCGGAGGCTTCACTTGGGTAGTACAAAAGGATCTTGTGCACAGGGAATATTTCTTACCCGAGCGGCTGTGTGAAGAGCAGCGGCAGAGTTTGGCCCTCGGAGGGCATGAACTCTGTGTGGTGGTGGCTTCCTACGAAGGCCGCAGCTCCCGTGATCCTCACCAGACAGGACTGGAGATGGAGACTTGAATTTCTTGCTCCTCCTGTGTTTTCTCTTGGGATGCTTTTGTTTGCAAAGGGTGCAAGGATGAAATGGACTCTCTTATTCCTTCAAATGTGAGCTGCTGATTACTCCAGAGTCAGTAAGAGCTCTTCCCAGGTACCATGATGGGAGACCTGTGTTTGTAATAAATCGATTTTGAGACAGTCATCATTCTTGCATTTAAGAAAACTTTCAGGATGCATCTGCTCATTAATGCTCTCTGTCCTTTGATCTGTTAGAAACTTGTTCTTATCCTTTTAGCTATCAGCATCTTTCATTGTCATCTCACAAATTAATTTAAAAACCAATCATTCTTTCTTTGATTTAATAATCACAGAAAAAAAAAAAGCAGATGTAAAGGTAAAATAATAAAATTTCAAGGAGGGAAATTGTACGTTCTGAACTTAGACTTGAAGTGCATGCGTGCCTCACAGAAAGGCAGCAGGTTCCCATAAAGGTCACCCAGAAACCAAGGAAAATGTTCTCTGCCATGTCTGACTGTCACCATGGAAAAGAACAACTGAATTTTTGCTGACTGAGGATATCAGGTTAAAGCATGTCATAGCCTTTTAGTTATAGTAGGTGTCTGGTACTGAGAGAGAATCCTATTGAGCGGTTATGACTAGTTTTGACATTTCTGACTTCTATATATTAACATGTTAACCATACATACCATTAGTTTTGCCCCCGATTGAGGCTGATTCAGAGCGCCTTAATTGTCACCGTTACAGAGTAGGTTTGTAAAACATGCAGACGTATGGGGTAGTGAAAAAAAATTCAGTGTAGAGCCACTTCAAAATACAATGACAGTACTAACTCATCGAGATTTCCTGATAAGTAGCCACAAGGCAGATATTCACTGGGTCTGAATTTCTTGAGATGTGGGAAGTTGTGTTTTTCTGGCCGAAATTCCATTTCTGAAAATTGACTGATTGGAAATTACTGGGATTTGTGGGGAAAGCTCCAGCTTGCCTGGCAGCAAAAGAGGAGCGAAAATGGCAGGGAGGACTCACTTCTATCGGCAACCTCTCCTCAGTGGGAAGATGGCAGGCTGACCCTGGTGGGCTCTCATTCTGTCTGGGTGCGTTGGGTGTTCTGTGTTTCCAAAGGTGGTTTGAAGGTGAAGTTTTCACACGTAGGAAGAGGCAGAGGTTAAACCTGAGACTGCTGTAAAATGTATTATTGTTCATAATCCTGTTTGAATTTTATTATTCCCTGCTTCCTTGAAATAAAATTAAAACAGAACCTGCAGTGATTTCTTGTTCTTGTGGGATACTAAAAGCTGGTTGATTGGCATAGTATCGCACTCATTGTATCAAAACCTTTTAGATCCTTATAACTTTTGCTGCCTTCCTTTGGAAGTCAGTACAGTTTGCTCCAGCTAATTCTTAAATTAAGTGGAAATTTCACAAATAGGAGTTATTTGAAGCTGCAGGATGATTTTACACTCGTGCTTATGCAATGAGCTAGAACTGCACAGCTGACCAGAAAACAGCCCTTAACTGCTATTCACAATTCCAGCCTGTTTTTCACTTCAGTGGCTTTTTAAATTTCCCTCCAGTCTTTATGCATCATTTTATGTGGTTTAACTGAAATTCTGAGAAGAGAAAGGAAAATGAACCATGGACGCGAAGAAATGTGCAAGGACAGATGAAGAGGGTGGTTTTGTGTAGGAGAGGGGCATGGAGAAAGCGGTGCCGTAGGAATGGTTTGATTGGAATGCTTAGGATGGTACAGTGGCATACAAGAGAAATTAGATTAACCGAGAAAGAATGCATGTCAGGAGAGATGCGATTCATTGGACTGGAAAAGTCTTCCTCAAGGACAGCAAGTGGCATGATTTTCCAAAGAACATGTCTCCGTTCTTTGGGAATTGAAAAGTTGCTTGAATAAACACTAGAAAATAACCACGGTAAAATCTGCGGTGCTGGAGGTGAGCACTCCCTGGGCAGAAAGTCTTGTCTATCTCTGTATTCTGACTTGCTTGAGACAGCTCTGCCAGTCTGGCTCAGACTTGGGATAAAACCATAAGGTATGTTTTCTCTCCTCTCTCTCTCCTTTTCCCCTAAATGTTATTATACTTCAGCTTGGCTCTGTCCACATAGGCTGGAGCAGAGTGTGTTGTAACTTGCTTTAGCCGCTGCTGAATTTAACAGCTTTTGGCTTTGTAAGCAATGCCTTAGGAGAACTCTTGCTCATCTGCTCCCTGAGCCAAAGGAAAACTCCCCCAGTAGCTTTCCCAGTGTTTTCTCTGGCTGGAATGCATAGTTACCAATTGCTAGGTGAAGATATACTATCTTTAATCATCTTTTATTTTTGTATTTTCGGTTTGTTCAGCTGACATATTCTAAAACATCCACTTTGACTAGAATGGTGAAAGAGTCTTTCACTATGATTCCTTATTGTTTTTTCCTTTTCGCTGTACCCCATGTAATAAAATTCTTCCACTGGTGGGAAATACGCTTTTCTTGATGTGAATGTGTGGCAAGTAGTTGAATACTGAACCACTCAGTCCCATATCTCTACTAAGCATACTTCTTGGAATATTTTTCATAACAAAAGGATTTATCTTTGGAATCTTGCTCAGAAATTTCTTTGCACAGATTTCTTAGCCCTTCATGATTGGCACTTAGGAAACCTGATCCTGTGGGCATTTAATCTGTTGCTAGAAATATGTCTGCTGGGAACTTCTTAAATAGGATCGCGATGAACATTTGGATCATATTTTGCAAGTACAAATCACTAGCAAATACTCACGTATTTATTTGTTGAATTTCAACTTCCACTTCAGGTTAGATGAGACATAAACAACTACGCAGTACCTCCGGCAAAGAATTAGCCTAAAAAGCAAGTCAAAGCAACACTGGGAATTCAGAGGAAGATTTCTAAAGGAACTGTGAAAAAGTTGCGCTTTGTTTTATTCTCATCAATTTTTCATCAAGTATGAAATCAATATTGTAGGCTTCTACTCTGCTACATCTTCTGTTTTGTTTTACTCTAATATGTCTTTCTAAATAATATTAACGGCAGCACTGGTCAGAGGCAGGGACTGCACCTTTATCTGCATCGTTAAGGGAAAAAATGACCATACTTTAAAGCCAGCTGAAAGATTCCTGTTCTTTTGCCAGGGTCCATGGATCAGCCTCTGCATTGTACTTTGTAACAGAGACCACAGACAAATATGATCTGCCAGGAAGGTGTTAATAGGTTTTCTGCAACCAGTTCAGGTGAGGCTGGTGCACTGCGGTGAAGTGTGAGACTCCCTGTACGGCCAACCTGTCTGGTGCTGATACACTGTGAGAGACTGGCAAGAAATGTCTATCGGTTTCAGGCTTCATGGTGGTTTTATGATGATTCAAAGGAAAAAGCAAACCAACCAAATGAACAAAGCTCACAAATCTTCAAACTCGTTTTCCAGTGTGTCCTGAAGTTTTAGGCAGAGGTCTGCCCAGGTCAGTAGGCCAGGTACAACGGCATGCTTTGGTAACCTAGCGGAGGAAATACCTGTTTGGATGTATTCTTGGCCTACTTCGTTTTAGGAAAGTCACTCTGGAAATGATGAGAGAAAATGAATGTAATTAATTATAATTAGTGTAGTGTTTATAGTGGATACACGTTCCAAAATCTTTAACAACAGTGAAGACGACTTGATAGTTTTCAGGAACTGTAGATTTACAGGAGCAATTAGAGCACTTAGGCAAACCTTGAGTATCTTTTGAACTTGGCATTTACTGTCCATTTGTATCTTCGCAAATCCTCCCAGTTACTAACAATGAAGTTTGATGCCTGGATGCTTGTTTATATGAAAGCAATTGTCATCCTCTTTCTGTCTGTGTCTTAGTCTGCCTTATTTATTTAGCAGCAATGCTGGAATTGAAATTCTGGAGATAAACCAAAGCATTAAAGGCACAAGGTTTTCCTGCAGTTCATTGCTTGTCCTTTCTTGCACACGTGGATATGCAGGAAAGCCTTGCACTGGAAGTGAAACCGAAAAACTCCCAATTCTCAAAACAAAGTGCTATTTTTATTACCTAATTTAAAAGCTGAGATGACACTCTGCTTTGTACTCTGTTCTTACACATCCACACATCTTTTGAAGATCTGTCCTTATTATTTGTCCTATAAAATCTGTGTTATTTCAAAGGAAAAACCAATAAAGTACAGTTTGGATTGTATGATCCAGCTCCTTAATATGGTTTCACACTTTGATGGGAATAATCAAGGGTTGGAGTATGTACTTTGCTTTGCAAAAATATACCCTTGTTAAATCCTTGAACTGTATTTTCTTTTTAGCCACATGCTTCTGCAATCATTCCCAATTTTGCAGAAAACTCCAATAATTATGTTCTGTATCTGAGGTTCACATAACCTTTTTTTTTTTCTGTTTCACAAGCACGAGGAGTTCTCTCTTGGTACCTAGCCTCTCATCAGAAACTGAAGATTGCTCAAACTGAGCTTATTGATCTCTGACATGAAATTCCTCCCACTACTTCTTTCATTTTCTTTTATTTAGGTAGGCATCCATTTTTCCTTAAGTTGTTCTGAAGCTTCATGTACAAGAATTACTGCCCTACATTGCAATCACTCTTTTCCTCTCTGGTGTTGGCAGGACCTATTCGCAGTTGTCAGTGCATTAAGCTTCTTGTAGCTGAAGGATATGAAGGAGGTTTTATGCCTTTGGTCGCAACTGAAACCTAAGAAAACTTAGTTCAGACTGGGCAGATAAATGCATTTCAGATATGGCCGAAAGTGTAAAAAGTCAGTGACCAGAGGAAGCCAGCATTTAATGAAAATTTAGAATCTGGATGGGTTTTGTCTGGGCTGTTTATTTTTCCTTGAAGGCAGGGACAAGGAAGAATGTGCAATGATGCAGCACTGAATGAAGGACAAAAGAGAAGACACTGAGACTGGATGCAGGAACAGAGGGAGATTTACTTTCTTCAGTGTTACCTGATAGGATCTTTTTTTACATAGAAATGTCACCTGACAGAAGTCAGGAGAGAGCATATCAAGTAGTTTAGATGCAGCTAGAGGCAGGGAGCTGAAGGCAAGAGAGAAGAGAAGCAGCAGTGGAGGTGATCTGAATGCAGAGATCTATATAAAAATAGTAGTTGGAAGGAGAGGTCTTCGAGGAAGCTGACCACAGATGCATGTGGCTATAATCACAGTGTAGAGGCTGGCACTAATCGGTAGCGGGGAAATCAAGTGAGAGACTGATCTTCTATGATGGAGAACTCAGGAGAAGAGTGAGAAACAGATGACAACAGGGTGGCACCAGAAGAAAGGAAGGTAAGATGGAAATAGGTAGAGACTTGAGGCTGAGGAGGAACAAGTACATGATTAAAGAACTAGGGAGTGAAAAATAGAAGGTAGTTGTGCTGCAGCAGGGGAAAAAAGGAAAAAAAAAAAAACACCACAAAAATATGAAGATCTGGGATTCTTAGAAATATGAGAAAGAGGCAGATGTGTGTGCCTGAAGACTCCTTTTCTTTAGGTGGAAAGACAGATCCATCAGCAGAGCTTAGCTGGGGGAAAGAGTGGTGTTTTGTTTTCCAGGAGCAAAGAAACACCGTACAGACATAAAGCTGAAAAAGGTCCCTAAAGAAGACTCTTGAGACAAAGATCTCAGCATCCCTGTTTGCCAGAGAAAAGTCTCCTAGAAGCTGTGGCTGGTATGGTATCAGTAGAATTATTTTGGTCTCCGAGAAGGAAGGGGAGGGAACGACAAGCTAATGAAGATCAGCAAGTAGTCATGAAGAACTCAGGCATTAAGAGGTCTTCATACACTGACCACATCTGTACTGGTAAATTAAATGGTGCTTGGAAGCATTCCCAGCCCCTGGAAATCATCTGTCTCTACTGTTAACTGTCCCTGATGTAGATTTTGGTTTATATTTGTGGGAACTCACCTGAACTATTCCCAGATAAAGTTGGAAGTTATCTTGGGATTATCCCCAGTAGGGAGTTTGGAAGCAGCCACCCTGTTTTGGGAGGGTGAGAGAGTTTAATTAGCATGGCACCTTTCTGTGCCTGTTGGGCTCAACCGTCTTAGGGATGTTTATTTTGCTTGTAGAAATATAGCTGTAAATGGCAGTAGATGCAATCCCTTGGAAACTTTGGACATTGACTGTCTTGGGTGCAAGCTGTGACAAGCTGTGAATATGATTTCTTCTTAAAAAAGGTTACTGAACTGAGATGTTGATGTGCTCTCTCAGATTTTGTTTTGATGTAGCATGAGGATGTTATAGAAGAGTTGGTTATACAAAGTAATTTTCGATGAAGCATGCATTTAATTGTTTCCATTTAAATTTAATACGAACATAAAAAAATAGGTCCATAAATAATGCTCATTCTCACAGAAGAACAGGCTGTGAAATTAAGGAAACAAGGTAGTGAGGTTAAGTTGGCTGAACTAAAAGCCTAGGCATCTAGAAGTAGATAAAATATTTTTGGAAGTACCTGAAACTTGTATCAAAACAAGTCAAATCTCCAGACCTAAATGGACAAGTAATGTGGCCCTTGAAAAGATAAATATGGATCTAGAATGGAATAGGGGTAATGTGAAGGTGATGGAGGCATGAAAGTTTTACAGTCATTGTAGAAAATGTACAAAATGAAATTTCATGTGTTGCACTGTACATAATTCTGGGTTTTGAATTAAAGAACGATTCAAACTAGAACAGGTACAGAAAGAAAAGCATTTCTGCGAGCCTATATCTTAGCAGAATAGGCTAGCAAAGTAAAACTTGAGGCGTGATAAGATAGTTCATAATAAACACATCGGGGAAAGGACTGCTAGAAAGGAAAGCTAGCTAATTAAGCTAGACGGTGTTGATGCATGAACAAAGCTAATAGCAGTTTTCAGTTGTAGCAGCAAGCAGTCGATTGACTCTGAAACTAAGTTAGATCATCTAGGTTACTAGAGAAGTAGTGCGCACGTTAACTCACATTTTCTGAACGGGTTCATGAACGTGAGCTGTTCTTAACCAGATGTGCGGTCCGTGTTTTCTGAGGAACTTCAGAGATGCGCAAGAGGAGTTGCACTTTCCTTTCAAATGCCGTAGCTTCTGAAAAGCCAAATGCAACATTTTTTGAAAGCACTGTGCAAGTGTATTTCAGCAGTTCTTCTCCAGCATACCACCAGTCTTTCAGCAGTCATCCTGCTCTCACGGATCCGTTCCGTCTCAGTTTTGCCCTTCAGATTGGCTCTGGTCTTGAGTTGATGTCGTATAGGTTCCTCGTGGCCCAGCCGTCACAGGTGCTGTGCTGGTGTCCTGAATGACATCAGGTGTTCAGCTCTTTGGGAAATCAAGCCCACACGTTAAGTTTATCTGAAAGAGCTTCTCTCCAGGCAACGTGAGTTGCGTCAGATCGTGTCAAACTGTTGCATTAGTTTTTTTCACAATGTGCTGTGTTGCTTGAGCAGGATTTAATGCAAAGCACTCAAAACATGTATTGGTGTAATGTTGTGAAACGTTTTGTTCAGGTGTGGCTGAACGTGAATGTGACGTGATGATAATAACCCCAAATTGTGACAGAAATTAATTTTAATGTCTTTTTTGTTTCTGTTGGCGTTTACATGTTTCTATAAATACTATGTAGCTGAATGAATGCCAGACTGATGAATGTAGGATTCTGCCTGTCAGTGTCTCAAAGGGAAAGCTTTCAAATATAAATAACCTTAAAAGTAGAAGTAGCTTTAGAAATATAAATAGTCTTAAAAGTATAAATAGCAAAATCTGTATACTATATTTGTCACTGACCACTTTCTTTTTTCTTTCATTGCCTCTCCCATTTTATTTTAGTGATGCTTACTTAAAATAGTTTCCCTGCTTTCCTGTTGGCGATTAGAAGGCCATTCTGGAATCCAAGTGTTTTCTAAGCCAGTTGGTGAGGAAAGTGTTCCTTACTCACGCAGTGTAAGCTTCAAGTCTTGTCTGTCCAGGCCTTCTCACTGAAGCATCTGTGTAAAATGAAACATATTTCACCCCAGCTTTGCCTGTTTGCTTGATTTCATGTACACCTTCTTGAGTTGGTTTCAAAAGGTGATTCCAGCATTGTTCAGGACCTTTGGTTTTTCTTGTGTTGATGTTATTCCATATCCCTTTTGTAAGTTTGTAGCTCTGATTTTAGCTAATTTACCAGAGTCAGTACTCTTCACAAATGTCACTATGCTGAGAACCACTTTTTTTTCTTTTTGTTTAATTCCACAAATTCTAGAATGTGCATGTGCTGGTGATCACCTCAGCTGTATGTGAGGTAATGTGAATAGGTGAAAGTTTTGATGACACTTGGGCCTTAGCTTGACTTCACTGTTGCAACTGCAGCCTACTGTCCACTTACCATTTGCGTCTTTGCCTATTTTTCCTCTTTTGTGTGTATTAATAAATACATAATCTTAAAGTAGGGCTGAATGAGTCACTCTGCTGTTCAGTAGGGTTTGTGGGCCAAAACTGATCTTCCAACACTCCCTGCTCGAAGAGGCCGCAAATGCATCACTTGATTCTTTTCTCCTAAACGATCTCAGGAAAGGTAAATAAGTCTTAGCAAGGACCAGCTGGTTCTAGACACACTGCTTTAGCCATGTCTGCCTCAAAATTGTAGGGCAAGATGTAGTATTTATATGGGAGCTTCACACAGGAGTGATGTTTACCAGACAGCAGTGTGGTCAGCCCAGTAGCTGGAGCATTCCTAGAAAAGGGTGGTATGGAGTACATGGGATCTTAGAGCACGGCAGGACTGCAAGGTCTCACGACGTAGGTGCTGACAGCCAGCAGTGGCGCCTGATGAGCCTGAGACCAAGTGCAGGGTCACCCAGGTTCCTTACTGGGTTGCTTTGAAGGTGTCATCAGGATCTAAGGTTCCCACAGGAGCATCTGCTGTGCCCCATGGCTGCTTGGGCACTGTGGCTGGACAGTGTAGAAGTGCAGTTATTAAAGGCAGATAGGGTCACAGTTGGTTCCTTGTATCTCTGACTGCATGCTTTGGTCTCAGCCTGAAACGCTGCTGTGGGAAGGAAGAGGAAGGAGGCAAGGTGGGAGATCTTATGGCAGAGAAGTAGGAAGTGAGCGAACTGGTCTGTGTCCACACCAACAGCAGCAGCAGGCTCTCTGGCACTTCAGTGGCAGCAGCAGTTCTCTCTCATACCAGGAGAAGTGCCTTCTCCTGTGTCACCGTACCCCGCTGACCAAGAAGTACGTGCCTCGCGGTGGATGACCTGTGCCCAGTGTGCATCTCAGCCCTGTCAAGGTCTTTGCCTCTGTTTCTTGCAGTGTTGGTGGAGTCCCGAGAGCAGTGGATCTGGAAGCTGAAAGTCATTAGGATGAGAGATGATGCTCCTGTCTGTTCAAGCCTTTGCTACTGTAGTCACTCCCATGAGACCACTTGTGCCTTGAAGTTGTTGCAGCTGTGGAGAGGCAAAGAAAGGAGCAGAAATATGTTCTGCAGCTGCCTTCAAGAGGTGCAGGAGGCATTGCCTTTAGTCAGTTAGGAAATCCCTGCAAGGGCCAGCTGCTGCTAGCAGACTAAAGCTATTTTCCTGCTCTGGTCATAAGGGAATATTTTTCCTGCCAGTAGGCCGTCATGGAGATGCTTCAGCTTTATATCCAAGCAGATTGGTAATGCATCCAGGCAATGACAGGTAAAATGGTCTTTGTTCATGTGACTCCAAGACTTTGGGGAATTGTTGAAATCATTTAATCATCGATCTTGATATTTATGCTTCAAGGCATACCAGTGTCTGCACACTTTTTGTTAGTTTTAAATGCGATTTGTGTAGTTTTATTTTTACACAGTGCCTTGGGATGCTTACTGTAGCAGGCTTTTGAAATAGGTGTAGCTTAATGTGCTGTTCAGGCTTCTCATTAATCTTCTTGTCTTCACTCTTACCCAGAGGTAAAATACAAAGCCTACAGAGAGAGGAGTTTGGAATAAAGTGATAGAAAAGGAGACTGAAATAAAGACATTTAGCACTGAGGACTAAGACTAGCAGTGGAGGAAACAGAACAGGATGTTCAGAAAGTCCAAGCCCTTTGGCATGAGTTAAGGAGCTTGGAAAATAAGCAGGGGCTACAGTGAATTTGTTAAACAATGTTTGTCTTCCTAAACTGAATGCTGGAAAGCATCCATTTCACACTTTGCCTTTGCCAGCGCCCTGATATCCATTGTAGCACTCATCTTCTGGCCTTTTTATTTTCAGAGGAATATTTGTGTTTAGAAGTTGTTTGCGCTTCCTGCTTTCTTGTGGTGCTAATATGGTCGTGTTGTGGATTCGGGACTGAACTTGGGAGTCTTAGTCTTCAGTCCTGCTATCCTGCCCTGTTTCTGATGTTTGTGTTTTAACCGCAGTGATGGGCTTGAAAGACTCTGCTGCCACATTGCTTTGTCTGCATTGGTAAGTTAATCAGGGCCAGGACTTGTATCTTATGATTGTCCATATTGTTTAATGTCTAGCACATTCCATGACATGGTTTTGGCCCGTGCCAACTAGCATACTCCCAGATGACACCTGTGGCAGGATGGTGTGAGAGAAGGACTGTTCTCAGCAGGCATTAGTGAAAAGGTAACTGTGTTTTGCTGGGGAAGAGTGTAGAGATGTGGATTTGAGCTGCCTGTGCCATTTCCCCCTGAGCCTCTGAATCCTGGTGTATTTTATACACCAGATCAGTCTGTCTCGGGCTTAGCATTTGAGGGGATGCCGAAATACAAGCTTTTGCTTCCAAGCTGCATCACCAGTGCTGTTATCCACAACAATGTCAAGCTGCTTCCTCGTCCCTGTGGGCCATCAGCTCAGACTTAGAGCACCGCTTCCATAGCGCTAAGATCTATTCTCTTTGAGCATGAGTCAGGTTAGGGGCACAACTCGAGTTTTATGTCAAGCTAGCAACACAACAAACCCAAACCCTGTGAGCTTTCTAGAGGGTGGTCTTCCATCGTGCAGCTCATTTGCAAGTAAAGGTACAACAGTAGCTTGAAAACAATAGCATTGGCTGCACAGCGAACATTATATTTAGCATCAAGATTTAAGCTCCCGAGCCAGTTCTTGGTGCCTCTGGAGCAGCAAAGGAAGAAACCAGCCGTTGGACTAACCAGTATAGCTTTTCTTCATCATGATGCTCCACATGCAGTTCTGTTATCGTGGGGATTAGGAACACTGAACAGAAAGAATTTTGTTGTGTCAGTGCTAGGTGAAATTATGTTTTTACAAGCTGGTCTGGTGCGAAGTTTTCTTTTGAGGGCAGTGGGGGCCATGATGCAGAAATTGCTATGAAAAAGGCTGAGAGGGGTGCAGAGCCTCCTATGTAAACTCTATTAACAGTTGTTGCCGGTCTATGCACTGCTCTCAGTATTTATTAGCTGAAGAGACTGAAAAGTCAATCTAGAAGGGATTGTGCTGACTACAAGTTTTTGTAGCCTTTGGTGGTGCCAGCTGCAAAAATAGGCAAATCTCGCTGCAGTGGAAGGGCGTGATGGGGCAGCTCCAGCCCAACTGCTCCCCCGGAGGCGTTTTGGAGGCTTTGGCTGGGAGCCGTGAAATGCATCTCCCTGGGGAGGACTGCCTTGCAAACAGACCTTGCCCTTCCCTAGCAGTGAATTCCTCTGGCAGTAGGCTGGCACCACAACGCCTAAAAATACTTATGATAAGGCTGCAATGTTTTGGGGTTTATTTTCCCCTCTTTGAGATGGGGATGAGGTTTGCATTGTGCTCATTGATTCATATCTCACCTATGACTCTTTCAAAAGGTCTCGTTATAGCAGCCACTCATTAGTGGTGGCACTGTGCCTGGCTGAAGGCCAGGTGAAAACTTGTTTCTCAATTTCTCACTCTTACGTGGCCTAAACCAAACATTAACACTGACTTAAGTGGCTGTTGGTTGATTCAAGACGCTCTGTTGTAGGAAACAGAGGACTGGGGGAGTAGCTCCTATTTTTCCTTGCAGTTCGGCTTTCTTAAACAGCAGAAGGAGAAGAGCTGAAAGGTCCTCTGCACCGCAACCCAAAGGAATACCTTTGAAATATGATATGTGTTTACATGTATGAAGAGATTAGCATAAGAAGTAACTTAGAGGTAATAAAATAAGCTTTAATGAATGCTTTGGAGGACTTTCTCTTTTCCCATGGAATTATGGTCCTAGATCAACTCTGTGTCAGAAATGTCTTTGTGGGAAGGGATTACTGCCCAGTGAGAATAGTCTGCTGAACAAAGCAAGCTTTCTGCTGCAAATTAAGAGGTTAACAAATTTAAAATTAGTTTATCTGTCATCCTTTTACGTTTTCTTAAATTGAGTTCATCTTTTGCAGGGAATAATTAATTTTTCCTGTTCGTTTTGTTTGCTTACTTTACATAAGAAGTGGAAAATGTTGGGATGACTCGGGAAATAAGAAGCCTCAATAAGAGCCAGTCTCTGCTTCAGACAGAAACTGGACCACAGCAAATTGTAGGTAGACCAGCACTAGCTCACATGAACTATAATGACACTTAAATTGGTGCTGAACTAAGTATGCAGGTCAATGGGTAGTTCATCCTATACTGGAGCTCATACTGCGGTGTGATTTAATGCTTTTAGGACCTGCGTTAGCAAGATTAAATTCAGTGCTGCATTGCCTACCTAGAAGGGGAAAAATAGTTGTGAAATCCTGAGCACACAGAAAACAATGAGAGACCCACACTCATCTTGTTGCAGTGATTTTTGGACTTTACTGCACTTCCCTGCAGGAAAAATTGCTGCATTGCCTCACTTTCATCAGTGTTGTTCAGACATCAGTTTTCCAGTCTCTACCCTTGCACAATTGCCAAAAATCACAGATGTGGAAATCTTTGACACTGTGATTTTTCACAGTCTTCATGACAAAAAGGCAGTTGGCTTCAGGGATCAGAGGCATCTTTGAGTAAGAAAAGTCTCTCTTAACTGTATGCTTTTTTTGTAAAGGCATTTGCTCATTCAGAAGACCACAGTCAAGTGCAAGTACCCTCAGCTGGAACCCTCGTCCCTCTGCTGCAGTGTGGTCTTGCTCCTGTTTAGAGTTGATGGGCTTGTTTGAGCCACTGCATTTCATTAACCAGGGTTTTCATCAGCTGCTGGGTGGTATTTGTTTTCTGGAGTTTGCTCCCGTAAAAATATGGTAGCCATCAGTAGAAAAACAACTGAAATAGGAAGTGCCAAACTGGTTTTCTGTTTTAGATACTATATGGTTTTATGACGAATAAAAGGTATGGCTTATTTCTTTTTATTCAAGCAAATAATTTGCAACAGCTGGAAAAATAGGGGAACAGCCATGAGCTGAAAATGAAATTTACAGCACAATTCCATGTACGTCGTCGGGGAATCATTCCCATGCAACCCAGCAATGGCACAGAGATTTCAGGGATTATGTTCAGATTAAATGTCAAGAAGAGCCGAGACTTGGCAGTATGCCAGGAAGGTCATATGAGGAAAGTCCCAAACTTTTACACTCAAATCAAAGTGTGTTCTGCATAATACTCATAATATGCTGCCAATGTTAGCATAGCTAATGACCTGGGTTAAGAAATCTCATCATAACCTGATTTTTTAAATTATTTTTTAAATTTAAATTTGGGACTTCTGGCTGCTTTTTGGTATTTAAGACTCTGTCAGCAATTTTATTTAGGGGTTATGCCTGTACTGTAGAATTTTTTCTTGGTAGCATGGCGTAAACAGTAGTCTAACACTTCCACAAATCTTTAAAATTTTCATTTTCAAGTGGCACATAAGTGGAACAATAACCTGCTAATGCTTCCACAAGGATTATTACTACACAGAAACATTCCTGTTATTTTTAAGATGAAATCCAAGATGCTACAATTCCATGGCATTTATGGGAGAATACTTTATTGTTGGGAGGGGATGAAAAAATAGGTACAAATATATAGTTGGGAGTTGTTCTTTCTTTTTTTTTTTTTTTTATCTGTGGTTGGTCTGTGCCATTCCAAAATACCTGTGGAAGTGTGAAGGAATATGCTGACAGTCTTGTACTGCTTTGAGAATGTCTTCTTTTGGTTTAATTTGACCTCCGTTTACAGTAGATTGATTTTAACTAGAACAGGACGTTCTTACTCTGAGGGATATCTACACATGGAGTTGTATAGCTTCAGCTATAGCACTTCAGATAAACACTCTATTAATCTACTTGCCATCTCTGACAAAGCTTGAAACTGTTTTAAAATTGATTTATTAAATCCCTTTAGTACTCTAAATGTGATCTTACTACTGCGTACAATTAAAGGTATATGATGCTTTTTTTAATGTATCATTTAATGTGCTCCCTGGGACAGGCCCCACAGTGGTGTGAACAAACCTTCCCAGTGCCCTTCATGGGCATCGTGTTTTACTGAGGGAACTCTCATGAGACTTGTTTTGGATGCACCCAACACACTGAATCAAACCACAGCTGTTGGATTTGGTTTGCCAGTGAGCTTCAATATATGCTGTTTTGCTCGTAAATTACTTCACGTAAATGGGAGCAAAACATGGACTCGTTAGCCAAGCAGATGATGATTCGGTGGATTCAGGACTCCATCTTTCATTTTTGGTTATATATACATCCAGTATTTGTAAATCTGATTTTAGGTATACTGTATACACGTAAATACGTATTTCTATACACATGTATGCATGTGCATATAAACATATTGGTGTATGTGAACACTGAAGTTTGTTTTCCCCTTCCTCATCCTGTCTTTTCCCTCCTTGCTGGCTGTGGTGGGGCTCAAGGGAGGGGAGAAAACTATTTTAGCTGACCAAGGCCAACATTGCCGTGGGAGGATCTACAAGCTGGTCTGCACCTTATTAAAGATGGAAGTTGGGAGATACCAATTAGAACTGTCAGATCCTGGAAAGGGTCCCAATGATAATGGTGGGGTCAGAAACGGAGCAGAGAAGTACCACGGGATGTGGCGGGGTGCCCGAGGTCCTGAGGCAGAGGTACTGCTGAGTTTTGCAGTTAAAATAGATTCAATGGGTTTATTGTTTATGAGGGATGTGGTATGCAACCCTCGACGTGTCAACACTTCTTTAAAGTGCAGATATGAGAAACAGCAGTTTAGAAGTCAGTCCTTTAAATAATATAAATGAACAAGGTAAATTCATAGATTATTTTAATAAGCACCTTGTGCCATATCACTTATTGTTCTGAATTATGAAACTGATAGGTTTTTTGAAACTGATGGGTTTTTTCCATTGCTTTTACTAGACCTTTATTTAAACTACAGTCAGTGGAATTTTACCACCCTACAGCCTGAAACACACTGTAACAAATCAACTCTTTTTTCCTTATTTTGTTTGAAGCTAATTTGACAGCAAGTAATCTGTTAGGATACATTTCTTTATACTACAAAATATGCAAATATTTCAATGATTATACTTTTATCTGTTTAATATTTAAAAAAACATGATACGGCATGTTTCTCTGATAAATTGAGTTACATAAAAGCAGCTTCACATCTACATAATGCTTTTACAAAACACTCCCTCTATTTCAAGTTAAAATGTGTGTTCAGCTTGGGAATATGTTCATAAAGAAACTTCATCTACCTTATTAAGAAAGGTTGTGTCTTCTCTTACATTTCAGATTATTTTTCTTCTTAAATAGTCATTGTATCACTCCATGGACTTCTGCCTGCCCAGGCTGTGTAGGGCTGGCGAAAGTTTTGTAGTCATGGTGCTGCCGAGTTTTGCAATTAAATTGAATTTTTTTTCTTATTTATGAAGGATGTGGTTTGACTCCCTTGCACTTTTTTTTTGCCCATTCTGTGAATATTTTCTGTAGCTGGATGCTTATTTTCTGGTATTAATCCTTAGTTTCCCCTCTAAAGCCAGTAGAACCATCAAAACTGGTGTTACCCAGCCGGGTTTGCCCAGCACTGTCCCTGTGCAGCGCTGTGTCACCAGCATTTCTTCAAGCAGGATTATTGTAAGGGACTGTGAGGGCTTTCGGGTGGGCAGCCTTGCTCTGCTACATCCCGGTAGCATGCTCGGCAAGGCAGGTGTTGTGGTGCCCGTGATGCTCATGAGGACCACAAAGGCAGACGCTGCTCGGTACATTGCATGGATTGTATCCTGAATATTTTAATTGTTCTCCTCCCCCTCTACTCTGCCCTGGTGAGACCACATCTGGAATATTGTGTCCAGTTCTGGGCCCTCAGTTCAAGAAGGACAGGGAGCTGCTGGAGAGAGTGCAGCGTAGGGCAACAAAGATGATGAAGGGAGTGGAGCATCTCCCTTAAGAGGAAAGGCTGAGGGAGCNTGGAGACATTCAAAACCCGCCTGGACACCTTCCTGTGTAACCTCATCTAGGTGTTCCTGCTCTGGTGAGAGGATTGGACTGGATGATCTTTTGAGGTCCCTTCCAATCCCTAGCATACTGTGATTCTGTGATTCTATTGTGAAAAGCAAAATATGCTAGGGAGGAGTAGGTATGTGTTCCTCTTTCCCAAAGAAGGGAAAGATGAACACATAATGACAGAAGAATTCATTTCCTCTTAACTCTGCAGCTCTCGCTGTACTGTCTCAAGGTTTTCTCTTTATAAAACCACACAGCGTTACTAAGCATCTGTTTGCTGGGTGAAATAGCCAGGGGTGCTTTATGTATAAGCAAGTGATTGTAGCCTGAATCGTTGCTTCAGACACTTAGTGAGTCAGGTCATTCACAACTGCAGTAAGAAGATTATTTGTGGTAGGTTCCTCGTAGTGACAATGGTCCTTTGTTTGAAGTCTGCATTGCATATGTGTTACACTTCCGATTTGCGGATTGATTCTCTGCCAGAAAACAGCATTGCAGCAGGGAACTGAAAGTGAAGGTCAGTGCTGCTAAATTCAGGATGTTACTTAGTCCTGGAAATAATTGGGAAGCTTCATAGTTGAGTAAAAAGCTTTAATTGTGACTTTCATTGAAGAGATAATTTTTCCTATTGTTCCTGATGTTGGATTTTTATTTGGTTTTCAGTGTGTTGTCTTTTGTTTTTTAAACTCTATCTGCTGATTGGAACTGGGTAAACACTGCCAAGAGTGTTTCGTTACTCATGACCGTGTAAGAGGTGTTCTCTCTTGATAGTGGTGTCCGTTTCTGCACACATTGGAATAATCTCCCCAGGGAAATGGTAGGCTCTCTAACATTGGACACTTTTAAGATTCAGCTGGACAGGGTGCTGGGCCATCTTGTCTAGACCGTGCTTTTGCCAAAAAAAGTTGGACCAGATGATCCTTGTGGTCCCTTCCAACCTGGTATTCTGTGATTCGATGAATTGTGTTTAAGGAAAGAAAAACTCAGCATTTCTTTATTGTTTGGATTCAATGTAATTTTAACATTTACCTGTATTTTTTTTTAAATAAAATGATGCTTATTTCCATAAAATAACTGCTATCAAGTCCCTGCGTTACAAGGTGATTATCTCCCACGTCAAGGTGATTACGCTTTGTGGTGGAACCATGACCAGAGTGTTTCAGGCTTAGGTAGTGTTTCCACTAGTTTATGGCTCAGATTTGCCTCTGGTACAAAGGGGTGGTCAGGCTGAAACCAAGGCATGTTGTGCTCCAGATCTTTCTCCTGAGGGGAGCAGCGTCCCTGTACGATATTCCTCTGCCTGGTGTGTAGAGCAGCTGGGGGGCAGCGGGGACCAGAGTCTTCCTCCTCTTGCGGCATCCCATGGAGTTTGCAGGCAGGTCTGGTGGCTGCGCGGAGAGGAGGCAACCTCTGCCACCACTGGAAAGATGATGGTGAGTCAGTGATGATGGCTTTATGCAGGATTCCTGCTTCCCCCTGGGAGAAGGGAAGGGCCATCCCAGCATGGGGCCAGCACGTTGGAAGGAATCGCCAGCGCTCTTGCTGCAGAAGTCTAAAATAACCGTGTTTGTCACAGAGGGTGTCAGCAGCTTGTAACAAAAACACAGAGCAAGCTCGGTTCCTGAAAAGTACATCTGAAACTAAAATAGTCCTTTTGATTTTAATTCTTTGATGCCAAATTTTATCCTTGGAGCCCATAGATTTCCTTATGTTTTCATTTGAAGCTGTACTGCTTCATGCAAGGTGAACGTGGCTTAAAATAAATCAAGTGCAAGCTTTGCAGGGACTCTGTCCTATGCTTGGGCGTGTGATTTTTAATTTTTCCCCCCAGTTACTTAATATATTCCAGAGTAGAAGATTGTTTAGGCTATCAATGTTAGCTATGAATTTTCAGCCCCAATGTAAATTTGAATTCCAGGTCATTTTGTTGCATGTTAGCGTAATATTTATACACTCACTTTCAGTGATAAAAGAGAAGCAGTTAATTGTTTGACAGGAAGAATAAAGCATTTGACGATACTGTACTGTGTGGGGTGTTATGACAGATGTCTTTTGATTGTACAGCATTCAAATTATACATCAGTAAGGTAATGTTACATTATGTTATCTGTCTGCACTTCTACAAGCAATTTCATTATTTTAATAAAAATTTACAGTGATCTGAAAGCCACTTTTGTATATAGTAATAACATACACATATGATTTTGTATATTTTCATACAGATCTACATTCTGTGCATACTATAGCAAGAGATAGACTGCTGTTACTCTTGAGGTACTTGCCAGGTAGTTGAATATAAATATTGACTTTTTTGCTGAAGGTTTTATTGATCTCTGAATGTATTCAGATTTTAGTCATTTAAGTTGCAGCTGGCGGAAGTGCTTTTGCTGAAACACAGACCCATTTTTTGAGACTTATTTGTTTACAGATGAGATTAAGTGGGACCACAATAATATTGTTTGCCCTAAACAGTTGAAGGGTCAGTGTTTACTCATTACCTTTTCCATAGATCCAGATCAGCTGTTTAAATTGCAGGCTTTCATCTGGGTTTAGACCATTATTATATTTGACCTTGCTATGACTCAATGAAGTTTCTCAGATGCTGTTGCAAATGTGGTGCTGCTTTCTGGTTTTTCCACTATCTTGGACAATGGATTCACCAGTCCTGTTGTCAGGATTGTGCACGACTCTTGGATGGCCAAGAAGGTGCAGCTCGAGTGCACTACAAATAGCTGAACAGACTTTGCTAAATTAATTGAGTAATGCAGATTAAAGTAGTGTTTTCTTGTTATTTAGGGCAAAGGATTATTTGTTGAATGAAAGGCAAAAAACTTAAACTGTAAGATCTTGTTCTCACTGAACTCCTTGATACAACAGTTTTATTTACAAAAAATATCCTGGTGTATTTCAGGAGGAATAATTTATATGGAAGTGTATCAAACCTTTGTTTTTGTCGTCAGAACTTAGTTACCTAGTTTAATAGGTGTTCGTTTATTTTTTTACTATGCTATGCTTAAGGAAGCTCTAAGGATCTTATGTTGGTTGCAAATTATGAATGTCAGAAAATTTATTAGGAGTCAGGGATTCTGACTTCTGGCATAACCCCCCCATGTGTAGCAGTGCAAAATGAGTAATAATTATATTGTGACTATAATGACATTTGTAAGCTGCAGTTGTAGAGAAAAGAAAAGGTCTCCTTGAGATACCAAGTATCAAATTTCAGTTGTCTTATTTCTTCTTGTGTTTTGAGAAGTTCGTGGATTTGCATTTGCAGTTTTATAGCAAATACCAAACTTGAAGCTTTTTTCAGCAGGACCACTAAAACCGCTACTGCGTGTTCACAACAGAGCAAATATCTCAAAAAGAGATCCTTCCCATTTCAAGTTTCTATTAAACTCTTGAAAGCAACAGTCACATGAAAATATTTTCTTAAAATTGTTTGACAACGCCATTCAAAAATGATATTGCTAGCCTACTTCTTGTCCCACTTGTTAGCTGAAGCACTACCAGATAATGATAATTCTTAGACCTGTGATTATTCATTGCTAAACTTATTAATAATGCTACTATTTTATTTTCTTGTTGTAGCTCTCAAAAGCAATCTGTGTATTGTGAGCAGTCTGCTCAGGTTTTCTCTTCTACTGTTATAACATGCCTAATTATTTTTTTTAATCGTATAGAAAAGGACATGAAATTTTAATACAGAGCTTTACTAGGGAAAAGTAAGGAGGAGAATAGGATAAATTAACCTTAAAAGCAAAAGGCAAATGAAGTCTAAGTAAAGCTCCTTACTGATCTGAACTTTGAAATATCAATAGATCAGTAATGATTTTCTCTGTGAGCACTGTAAAAAAAATAAAATCTGAAAATGTTTGCCTAAGGTTGAAGCAAATAATTCCTAGAGATACGTCACTGCAGTCCCTGGACCATTCAGTGGTCAATAGGTAAGAGTCATCTTATTCCTTATAGTGGTCAGTTTATTTGTATCAAAATTTGCTACTTAAGTCCTTCACAAATGCTGAGGAAAAGGGAATTTTTTTTTAATATGATGGAATAAAAACAAAACAAAACAAAGAACAGACAAAAAGAACAAACAAACCCCACTACCACTAAAACGTTTTTAGTATGCTTTTAGAGGAGCTTCCTTACACACATGCTTTTAGCAATGCTTTACCCAAAAGTATATTGTCCACTTCTCTCATTTTTTGTCAAGGTCCCTTAATAACTATACCTCAAGGGTGTCTTCCTTCCTGCCCTCTCCTGGGTTTGGGGTTATTCCTCCCATACAGAGACATCAAAATTCTTGTCTGCTGAGGTGTTTGTTCTCCAGACCTCTGGAAATTAGACTTGCCCTGAGACTGGATTGATCCATTGTTCCATTTAGCACTAAATAACCAAAACTTCTTCATGCTTAGTAGGAATGGAAATGTATTTCCATGCTCATGAACTTCTACGGGGAAATCCATTGGCTCAGTCTTCAGTATAATAACACTGTTGACACGATTTCTGGATGCCTAGCATCATTGTTTACCATTACCAGAAGAACTGGGAAAGTGTGTGGCAAAGGCCGTGACACTCCACCATAATAAGGCTATATTTCCCTATATTCCTCTATCTGAATAATTCTGACTTTGAACAAGTGGTGGTACTAATACCATACTTCTGTACCATACTGGTGAAATATTTAGATGAAGTTACAAATGTGAAGAGCGGCTGTCCCAACTAGTTTGGCCAGGAGACAGCATTATTAAGTGTTCTGCATGTACATACTCTTCTTAATCACTGAGAATTCCGTAAGGAAATTTTGGCTTGCTGAGAGGCCTTGGCTGTAGAGCTGGAGTATTTGACCTCCGAAGCTGAAGAAGACCTTGAAATCTATCTGGTAGATTATCTTCTGTATACAATAGAGATGGCCTGAATAAAATCTTTACCCATCAGAAGGCTTCAGAACGATGACTAAAGCAAGCAGGATGCAGTTTTTGAACTTTTAGCCTTGATTTATTTTATTAAACTGTTGCGTGTGGAAAGATACCGACTAGTCCATTTACAACAGCACCTAAGCATGCATTGATCAAGGCAGATATCTTGGTAGGCAGAGTCACAGAAACCTTTTGGAGGTATCCTTTCATCTAGTGGTGTGGTGTGTGTGGAATCGCCCAGGGATTGCTGTCATTAACTACTCCCACGGGACTGCTAACAGAAAAGACTTTTCGACACCAAACCTGAATCATTAAGCATGACTTTGATTGATTGAAGTCTCATACTGGGGAATGTAACTAACATCTCGGTTCAGCTGCCAACACGCTGATGTCCAGTGATTTTTGAGGTATCACAGAGGGTGTCCCACTTGGCCTCCAGCAGTGGCTCTAGAATGGTGTCTCCTGTGGGCACCTGGAAACAGAGAGTAGAGTGTGGTTATTTAAATTAATCTGAGAATCTTTTCTTCTTTTTTTTTTTTTTTTTTTTTTTTTTTTTTTTTTTTTCTTTTTTTTTTCCCATTTCCATCCCTTTGACTTTTTCATCCATTATAAATAAGACTTAAATGTTAATGTAATTGGGACCAGGCTGACCACTTCTAACAAGAAATGTAGAGTTAGCTTTGGTCATCATCTCATGTAATAATGGCCAAATGACCAAAACTTAGTATTTTTTCCTTAGTCTTTTTGATGTGGATATTAGAAAACGATAAAATGGCTTTTACTTTGGCTGGTGATCTTCTCATTGTAAAATTGAAGACTTCTTAGGCTGGTTCAGCAAAGCTTGCAATGCATTTCCTCTTGAATGAGAGCCAGAGGATTCCAGCATGGTCGTTCCGGCACAGTTGGTATGTTTTATGGAACAGGTGTCTACGTGTGTGCAGTAAATCTAGTTATGCTGATAAAACTGAAGAGATAATTTAAAAGTATGTGTTACAGTGAACGAAACTGGTAATTTACAATGTCAATAACCAAAATGTAAGCAGCATTTCTGTACTGTATGTGATATACAGTAATTCTGTAATGTAATGGCTCCATTGTGTGAGCCATTTTAAAATTCCTGTTCAAGATGGTCTTGATTGAGATGTTCGTATGTTTTCTTTTATCAGTAGTCGTCTTTCAGTTAAAATCTGCAAAACTGATTCTCATTCGCAGTGCTATCAGCCAGTCAGGTTACCTAACAACAACCTATGACAAAGGGTAAAAAATTAATGAGGAAATGGAGAACAGAATCAGGCACATTAAAAGTATATGTAGTAAATTGACTTGATCATTAGGATTAGATTACCAAAGAGTCACTTTTCCAGGTGATGTTCCAGTCTGTCGTGGTTTAATCCCAGCTGGCAGCTCAGCACCACACAGCCACTCGCTCACTCCCTATTCCCCTTCCAAGTGGAATGGGGGAGAATCAGAATGCTAAAAGTGAAAAAACTCACGGGTTGAGATAAAGGCAGTTTAATAGGTGAAGCAAAACCCACACAAGTAAAGCAAAACGTGGGATTCATTCACTGCTTCCTGTGGGCAGGCAGGTGTTCAGCCATGCCCAGGACAGCCAGGCTCCATCACACGTAACAGTTACTTTGAATGTCCCCTCTTCCTCCTTCTTCCCCCAGCTTTAGATGCTGAGCATGACATTACATGATGTGGAATAACCCTGTGTTCATTTCGTGTCAGCCATCCCAGCCGTGTCCCTTCCCAACTTCTTGTGCACCTGTCATGGCGTAAGAAGCTGAATAGTCTTTTACTATTCAGCAACAACTAAAACATGAGTGTATTATCAACATTATTCTCATTCTAAATCCAAAACGCAACACTATACCAGCTACTAGGAAGAAAATTAACTCTATCCCAGCCAAAACCAGGACACAGTCTCCTCTCTGAAGTCAAGAAAGCTTTTAGATCCTACCTACCCATAGCACATCGGTCTGTTGCTAGTTAAGTTCCTAAGATTCAGCAATGTCTCAGGTGTTCTGGAAATCTTAGAGCAACAGTGAGTTTCAGTGGGGTTAAACCATAACAATTGTATATCCGTATTGTATCTCTATATTCAGGATCTATATATGAGTTGATTATTTAAGAGTTATGGTCCACATAACACATTAAGGGGTAACCAAATCCCTCCTTCCTTTAAATGTTAAAATTGGAGAAGTCCAACATTCCAAAGAGACCACTTGGATGTGAGCTGAAAAATGTGATTGTAGCAGGCTCTTTTCCCCTGGTTCCCCTGGTTTTCCCCTCGTGGTTCGTCTTTCCACACGAGCCCTGAAAATACGTCTGATTCTGAGCAGATTTTTCCAAAGTGTCTTTTGCACAGGAGTGCATACATTGCTCCTGGTGCCTCCTTCCTCCTGCTCAGGATACCTCAGTACAGCTAAGGGTGGCTTAGGTGAATTAACAGCTTTTTCACTTTATTTTCCGTCTGTTTTGATCACCTCGAGTTTAGGAGGGTGAATCCCCCTTGGAGTCTGTCTGAGCTGCTGGATGAGAGTGAGGGGGTTGTTTAGTACATTGTCTGAAATAGTAGATATATGAATCCTCTTTCAGCTGCAAATACTGTTTCAAGTAAAGCACTTCTTTTAGATGTCCTGATGCAATGATAGTCGGTTAATCACAGAATCTAGTTCTCTTAGCTGTGTATTGTGTGAAGTCTGCAGATTTAAATTCAAGCTTCTGAACAGCATTAGGATCTGTAGATAAAAGGCTCGATGTACTGTGAGAACAATTCGTGCGTTGTGCTTAGATTCAGCTGTAACTACATTTTGTGACCAGGAGGAGGAAGGAAGCATGATTTACAGTGTTGTGATTTGTGATGCTTTTCATGTGTTTTGCCATTGCAACAATATTGGGACTCTCTCATTGTGTACTGCAAATCTTTCCTAGATGAGAGTAATAAGGATGAAAGCAAGAAGACCATGATATTGATGACCATGCTTATAATACAGTTGTGTGATAATCCGTTCTAAATCAAATTATGAGGTACAATAAGCAAGCACCTACTGCAAAGAAAAAAGCATTGGGATGTCCACACTTGGGTGAAAAATAAAAGTGAAATACCCATTCAGTGATACTTCATTTCACTTGTATGTCATCTCTATAAATTGAAAATAATTGCACCAAAATTGATGAAATTATATTACAGCTCAACAAAAGGTGGGAATTAACTCCTGCTACTTGTTTACTGAAGACATGGAAAGTTCCAGTAAACATTCTGAAGGCAATGTATGTTGCAGTCTCACCATATCTGGCGTTGATGTGAATAGATAAGAAATTGAAATTAATGTAAAGTATCTATATAGCAATGAGTTACAGATCTGATCAGGAGGAAGAGAGTTCATGTGAATTGGGTTCTTGCACTGGGAGCTGTAGGGTTACAGGTCTTTGGACGTATGTGGGTGACAGTTCTGAGAACAGGTTCCAGTTTAAAGCAGACACTGGCATAGGAGTAATCTCTGTCTGAAGGCTCCATCCTTTCCACCTGGTAACAGGCAGTAGTGTATTTAGACAAGCAGTTATTTGCCATAGCTTTTATGTATGTTTGCATGCACAGGTTGATTTAGACTTTTCTTTATAAAATGCATATAAATCAAACAATGTAGAAGTTTGTGTATATGTTTGTGGGGGTTTTTTTGTGAAATCTAAAGAAGTGCCAAGATATAAAACTGTTGTAACATTTTTTTCTTGCAGAATTTATGTTAAACCTTATATAGTATAAAGGAAGCACTCATACAAAAATTCTGCTTACCATTTCTATGCTCAGAAAACATTGAGTTTTTATTGCTTCTCTCAGCCAAGGTATAATAGCCCAGTATTTCCACTGCTGAAGATCGATTTCTTGTGCAAAAGTTGATGATACTAATTAATCTACTGGAGCTGTTTTCCTGAGTCTCTGCCCAGTCAGTGTGGTGTTGATGTGGAGGTAGGTGACCCAGCCTTAGGTGCCTGAACTTCTTTAAGTAAATCTCAAGAGCATGCACAGGGTGCTTCAGGACATGGGCACAATATGCAGTGGATGTTATGCCTGTAGTATCTTGGACCTTACTTGAATAAAAATGTGGAGACTTTACGCCTTACGGATTGAAAATGAGTGGAATGAATGAAAAACTGGACCACAATTGAATTAATTGTTCCAACGACAGCTTTCAAGTGAGGCTGGATTGAAACTACCCTGCTTCTGATTTAGAATTGGAAGAGCTTTTAGAAATCAAAATTAAATGGAAACAGGATTGAAAGTTACTGTCTGGTTCATGGAGAACAATCCTATACTTTTGGCAACATCCACTGCGTATATTCTCCATAGTAATCTCATCAATGTAAAAAATAGCTTGTCACCATATATTAATAACATCTTGTGCTTGCACAGATACAGCGTCTAGACTGCAGGTACATAGCATCTGTAAAGCAGTGACACAGACAACAAATATGACACAGACCAGATTAAGGAAGGAACAAAATAGGTTTTATTGATGATATATCCAGTATTCAGAAATAATTGCACTGGTTTTTTTTGTCACTGTGAAATACATGCTGTACTAGCAAGAGCCTTCGTGGTAGTCTTGCCTTGTGATTTTTTTTTCATCGATGATGCACATTCTTTTGTACCAGAAGGGAAAGAAGCTAATTAGGTCCTTTACAAATACACGTGAAATATGCAATAAATAAAATCTTGTGAGAGTGCTGCTTAAGGTTATAGTGCTCATCTTTTAGCCTCAGAAGAAAATACCAATTATAATCCCAGCGTGATGAGTTGTTTGTTATGTGCATAGCCCAGATATTGTAATAGGTTTCCTTCTCTTGATATATTGGTAATTTACTGAATAGTGGCATGAGGTAGTGATTTGTTTTATAGCTAAGAACATAGTATAATGTTAATGCTCCGTATTCTTCAGACTGAAATGGTTTGGATGCCTTCTGTGTTTTATTGAGGTCTAGTGCTATATTTAAATGTGTTTTACCTTACTGATTTATCACCTTTTCATAACCACATCCGAACTGTCTCAGATACTTTCCTATCCCAAACCATTCAGTCTGTGTTACAGTCCCTCAGACACCAAGTCCTGACAGCTGCCTGTCCTGTGTGATCATCTGTGCTTTTATTCCCTGATGGAAAGTGTAATTAGAGAACAATGATTTAGCTTTTGGGTTGACGTGCACTTGAAACTTACTACAATACTCTTCATCTGCTGCTGTCTTCTTATCCAAGTATTATAAATATCTCTTATTTCTCTGCAGTTAACCTCCCAGCTCCCTCAGAGGTGGAATGCTGCATCCATTAGCCATATAAAAACTTCTTGTCTAAGAGAGGAAGAGTTATTTCTCTTAATCAGCCTGGTGTGGGAATTTGGAGACGCAGAGTGTAATTAATTATTGAGCTTGAATTTTGGCCAAGGCTCTACTAGACCGAGGGTTACAGTTTATTAATTTCTTTCAGTCTTGTGATGATAGGAGGAGCAGGAGGGAGACAAGAGAGTGGGATCTTACGTGACATAGGGAGTTTGTACTCTTGCTGTGGCAACGGGTTTCAGTTGTCACTGTTTTAAGCAGGACTCCTTTATGTGACTGTGGCAGGAGGATGAGGAGTAAAAAAGAGAGCACAGCTTCAAATGAAATTATTTGCAGGGGAAAAAAAAGGTTAATTATACATAAATCAAGCTCACAAAAACCAGCCAGAGCATGAAGGAGCTACAGTGCATGCCCTCTGCCTTTCACAGACTGTTTCCAATTCACTTGGTGCTTTGTGTTGCTTTTCTGAGGCAATTCTTTTCACTTTACATGCATCAACACATATTTTGTGATAATTTGGTGATGGTAACTTCTGCGCCAAATCTAGCAAGTTCCTAGTGGACTGTTTAGCAATTAGATCAAATACAAATCAAGGAGATACAGCATAAGTTATTTTAAATTTTATTTGGTTGCTCTGCTAGCTCTAGAGTTAATATTTGTAGGGAAGAAATAGATGGCAGTGACAAGTACTAAAACTGAATGGATCCAGAACTGGGGGAGGGGAGAGGAAGCTGTGTATCCACCGAGGCTGCTCTTCTGCTACATTATAGGGAGCATTTGCCGCATCAGCCAGCGCTAATGGGAATGTTCTTACGCAATGGAGAAATGGGACTAGGGAGTAGAAGATCTGTCTTTGACAACTACATCTCTTATGATGTTTCAGTTGTGTTCTTCTTCATCACCAAAATTCATCAAATGTTATCTAATAGTTTACTTTAAAATGATGGGAGAAAATTATTCAAGGACCTAACTTTTCTGAATCTGTTGGTTTTATGTGTTTGTCTTCTAAAATGCATAGTACACAAACTCTCAATATGTTTCTGTTCTTAAATAATAACAAAACAATAATTCAGAGAGAATTAGATTTGTTTTTCTTCTGTTTCTAAGGAAATGTTTGTATTCTGAAAAGGTTGTAGTGCTATGCTGTGTAATGGTTCTGCCATCCGTGTAAAACAAGATGTACTTTGTCCCGTTAAAATTAGAACTACTTAAGAGACACCGCAATTATGAAATAGCAAATAATCTTTCTCCTGGGAGAAGGTGATTTTCGTCACTGAAGGAAAGTTGGCATTAATAAGCACGTAATCAATGAAAACAGTGTTGGCATAATGGGTATTGAAGTTTATATCTGTGGGAATAGATGGTATTGTACAGGGTAGGAAGAAAAGCAGGGTCCAGCATTGCTTTTCATCCTCTGCCTTTTAGACTAATTCATCATGTAACGAGCTAGCTGTGGAAAGTGCAATTCACTGCTGAAAGGAGGGCAGGTGAACAACATAGAAAGTGGTTGTATTTAGTAAATTAAATTAATACATTTCTGTGTACGTTTCTAAGTATAATCTCTGGGTACAACCTTGAACTCCCAGTCACAGAAAGTTTTCTGCCCTATTTCGTTCCATTTTGAGTCCGGACCATGGTGTAGTTGCACGAGCAACACCTCTATTGAGCAACCAACACAAGAAGAGTAAATGATTAACCAATGTTTGCGGTTCCTTTCTGGGGGTTGCTTAAAAAAAATCACTGCAGAATTCAGTGGAAACCTTCAGAAATCCTCCTGGGCTGTGGCAGGGACATGGGGATTTTGCCCACATGGAGTCAGTGCTGCTACTAGGGCTGGGTAGCAGGTGGCTACAGGAGAGGAGCGCTGGGCTACACGGTAGTTATAAGCACACTGACTTTCCAAAGGGTTTTGTTTAACGTTTTATTGTCAGTCATGATTGGTAGCTCCAGTGTCTTCTCCCCAGGACTGCTGAAAGTAAGTTGTCTGTAGCTGGGTTTGTAAGGAAGGAAGGAAGATTTTCAACGGTATGAATTGCCTTAAAAACCTCAGTAAGATCTATCTGCCCGATTGCCATTTGAAGTACTTCAAATATTTTTTCTCTTTTTTTTAATAGGTAGGTTTCTAATAGTGGAAACAGAGGGCTAAGTTTATAAACCCTTTAAAAGATCTTCTGATGAACAGAGGTTTATTTCTGACCGCAGATATGGGGATGCTTAGAGTCTATAAATAACAGGATACCTGCAGTGAGGTGGCTAAATATTTAGGAGCGGCATGTTATAGTTGATATGTGAGAACATTAGCTTTGCACTGTCCACTTCTGAGTTATCATGTTATGATATCCTCTTAAGTGCATTTTATTCTTCTTTAAGTGCTGTACACACAACACACAGAATTTGCAAAGTCCAACGCTGTATCCCACCTGTGACCCGCTCTGGCTGTTTCCCTTCATTGCAAACTCATCAGCCCTGTCACTTCAGTCAGCTAATTCAGTCTTCTTCTTTTAAACCTCTTCTTCAGGGGATTCTGCTCTCTCTTCTCTGCATGTGGTCTATGGGCCAGGTATACCTTCTTTCTCCTCTTTTCAGCAGGTTTTCCCCCAGGAGCATGGCTCAGCCTGGTCCTGCTCTCAGCCCCACCTGATATCCATCCCAGGCTGCAGCATGGGCAGCAGCAATGGCAGGGAAGGCATCTCGCCTTCCTCTCCCCCTATGAGGATGATGCTTGTCAGTGGTATGCAGCATCAAACCCCCTTCCCAGCACCTCTCACCGAGTTTGCAGAGGTTTGAAGTGTCATCAGATCTCAACTGGTTTTAACTGGCCTGGCAAAAGCCACTTCACTGAATAAAAAACACCTTCTGCCTATTTAGAACAAGCAGAATATTTGAATTCTTGGAAGAGGAGCTATCAGATATTATTTTCTCATTGTAAACCAATGGGTTTTTTTTTTCTTGCCTTTTATCTTGGAAATCATTGAACAGTTTTGGCTGATGTAAGAAAAAATAGCCTGAGGCACACATCCAGCATGGAAAGTTTCAGCCCAAACAACTGGTCTGGCAAAATTATAAGCAAGTGAAAATCGGATCTTGTTGGAAGTATTGGATAATCCTTAGTAACAGGCTGTGTCACAGTTCCCACCTATGTGTACTGAATTTGCAAGAACACTTTCTTTTCAGCATGCATACAACCTGCACACGCTCTTATCCAGTGTATTCTGCTGAAATGCATGTCACTTAATTAAATAATCCACTTAGTCTGCTTAAGAATAATTCGATCTTAATATGACTGCAGCTAATCACATGTGGTGTTAAACCTGTTAATTGCTTATCATCTAATTGCCTAGTTTGAGTTTTATAACAGCAAATGGAGGACCAAATGCACAGTGTCCTTTATAACTATCACTACTAGACAAATTAGAATAATTATAAAATTTTTGTCTATCCTAAAAAATGTACAGAAAAATTATCATATAAAAGATCAGTAATTGAAATACTATTGTGACATAGAAAGCTGTTGTGCAATTAATTATTCAAGAAAAAAAAAAACTTAGCAGAAAGCCTTCAATCTTCATTCTTCTGATACATAATTTTGGTTATTTCCATATTGCGTTGTTCTCGGTGGAAGTCTGAGGAAGGTTTTGGCTGAATATTCTCTACCACTAGCTAGCGACTCTGTTGTGCTTTCATTACATTTGCCTCACATAATCACTCACTGTTCATTTCAAAAACCTTTGATATTTCTGTGTATTTGTGTCCTAAACAATAAGCTGATCCAAAATGAAGTATGATTTATTGCCTTCTGACCTTACACACAGCTTTTCCATGTGGAAAACAGCATATGAACCTGGGTGTTGACTGCAGGTTGAGCACCAATAACTTTCCTCCTGTGTATGTTGTCTTCATTCCTGGGCAAGCTCAGTGATCTGGTCAAGTGAGGCTTTTTTTGTGTGGAATGGCCTCTCTTGCCCACATTCCTTTTAAATATTTTTTTCTTATATTCGAGTGTGCCTCTCAAATGAACTCAATCTTTGTGAAGAGGTCTCGGTATTTGCTGTGGCCATGGGTTGGTGATGCATTTCATCCAGCCTTAGTACTCCTAGGACCAGACTGAAAATGCCAGTGTGCTATGGCAAAAGCAGCAGTGAGCATCAGCACCTTTCCTTCAGCTTCTTTGTCCTGATAGGTTCATGTTGTGCCATTGGGACAAGTCTGGTGTTGAGGATGCTGGCACAAGAAGGCTGAAACTTCCTGGGAAATGGGGAGAAGGAAGGTGATGTGCAGAGAACACTGCCTTAAAGCTTATAATTTTCAGAGGAGCCGTCTGCAGGAATGTCGTAGGTGTGGAGGGATGAATGATGATCTCAGGAGATCGCTCTGGCTGCACCCTGGATATATATGCATTTATGGGAAGAGACTTCTCAGAGTGTTATAGGGAGAGGTGTATAAATCTGAGCAGCCTAACTAAACTCAGAAAATCATTGCCCAGCATTAAACAGTTTGATCTGGGATTTTGAGTCCAGGGATCTCTGCTACTTAGTTGTTTGGTAGATGTAGTACATACTTGCTGCTAAGGGTGCACAGGAGGAAAGGATTAAAAGAAAAAAAGTAAGTAAAGCATTTGAAAATATAGTGTCTGTGCACAGCACATATGGCAAAAGCCTGCTAGAAACCCTTTGTAAGAGAAAGAGTGTGCAGCTAGAATGCTAATTTGTTCTTTGGACAAGTTCTTTTGGGAGAGGGAAGGTGATTCACTGAATCTTCAGATGGTCACGGTGAGAGTGGTGGTTACTTTTCTGGCTTTGCTCAGTATCTTGGCACACAGTCCAAGTTATCTCTCCTCCCCTAGTCTATTCAAGGTGGGCAGAGCCCAGCATCCCTTTGTCCCAATACAGTGGCACTGTGCCTTGTGGTCAGTCCTAATGTAAGAGGAAATTATGGAAGAAAGAGCAAAGAGGAGATGGTGTTGGGGCAGGGAGAGAAGACGAGAGAGTACAGTGGTACTGTACTGTTTTGTGGGAAGGAGGGATCATACGTTAGGGGAGAAGCTGGCTCTCGTGTGCGCTGAGATCTGCACCACATGTGCTGATGTGCTGATTGTGGCCGGTGACCTCATCCGTGTGCAGGTCTGGCTAGCACGGTGGTTGAGGTTTGCCAGCCAAGGACTGACTCTCTGGAGGAGGGCAAAGGCTGACTATTTTTGGCAGAGAACCCTCGCTCTTTGTGGAGTCACTTGGAGACTTGTGAAGGCCATGAATCTTACAGTCTTTTCTGCTGCAGGGCTTTAAAGGTGGATGGCAGATGGAATAAGTTCATCTTCTGGTTATTTCATTTCTCAACTGAACCTGTTTTCTATTTGTGCCTGCGTGATCTCACTCATTTGCATTCCTATACTGTGCTGCCTCTTTCTTTTTTATTTTTCCTGGACTTTCTTATTATAGAGACCCCAAAATCCAATGTGAGACTTCGGAGTCTGTTCAGACACAGAGGAGTGATGATAACCTGTTCCACATGCAGGCGTTCCCGTGGAAGGCGCCATGATAGTCTGCGTCAGCGATTTAAATTTAGGCTGAAGCCTTCATCCCTGCAGGTGCTCTCAGCAGGATTAGGGCTGTCGAGATGTCTGATCTGAGCTGGGACTTCGTCCCTACATCAGCCTTCCCATGCAAGGAAAGGCGTGCAAGCAGGAGCCGAACAGGTTTCCCGGCAGCGTTACCCGGCCCTGCTCCGGACACGCCAAGGCTTCATCAACATCTTATGCCATTCTTAACATAGCTCTGGGGTGGCAGCGATTGGTGTTTCCATTTAGAGTGACTGATTTTTAGATTCTGCATCTAGCATTCCTCGCTACATTGTTAATAAGCAGGTAGACCTGTCAACCTCAAGAGATGGAGCATTTTCCCGTAAATTCTTTGCCCCACCTGTTTTCAAATGAACTGATGATGGAGGTGGGGAGGATGAATGGAAAGAATAGCATAATTAAACTCTCTGTTGCATCACTTAAAATTCTCTAAAGAATATTTGTAAAAATCAATGTTACTTTTCTTCAGGCTGCTGGGGGGCGCAAGTCTTTAGTCAATTAAATCCTCATTTTTGGATGTTTTTTTTTCCAGCCAGGCATCTTAACTGTTGGGCAGTTGCATGTGCCTGATGTCATTTTACTAGCTAAAATAATCAGACAAATTTTATGTATTTTAGCTATATACTAGATAAGCAAATAATAATGAGAAACTTGAAAGTATTGTTCAAATTAGGAGTTAAAAGTAGATGTACTCTGAATGTGAGCCACATGAGTCTGAATTGTCTGACCAGTTTAGATCATGCAATTGGGAAAATAATGGCAAGGAAACCTAAGTACATGTTAAATACCTTCCAGATACCACATTTGCTTATTCTGGATAAAGCAAAATATTATGTAAAGTTCCTTATTTCTTTTTGTGATCATCCTTTCAACTCTTAGGAGGGAAATCAAATAAAATAACATCTGTGAGCTGCCATTTTCCCCACCAGCTGTCAGAAAGTTATTCTGGTAATTTGTTCTTGAGCAGGTGAATGTGGCTGTTTTTATTGTAGTCCTAATTTTCATTTTGAATGGAGATACTAATCTGGCAAGCTGTACTTGATTTGTGTTTCAAAAAAAATCCAACTGGTGGGATATCTATAGGCCAGATAGGAATAATTTTATCTAAAGTTAGAAGCTCCTTTAATAACAAGTCATCCCTTCTTCTCTGTGTAGTTTATCCCATTATTTTTTTTCCCCTTTTTATCTCCACTGAGGGCTGGTATCCTGAGGAGACTTCTATTCCTTGCTCTTTGTGTCTGACCTCCCAACAGTAGCACTTGTTTACCTAGAGAGATAAGTGTTTTCTGGAGAGCATCCAGCTGATAACTTACTTTTTCATTAGACCTTTTTTTCCTGTTAGTTATCTCCTGTTAGTTGATCTGTGTCATTTGATAAAACTAATTAGGTAATAAAAGACTGCTTCTGAACTCCTCCCTTTCATTTTGGCATGGCGAAATGTACTTCTTGGCACCTTGCTCTTTCCTCATAAAGACAGCCTTCAGTTGACAAACAACATTAACCCGAAAGAAAACAAGCCAGTTCACGCACCCCCTCTTGATATATCCCTGTGCCAAAACAAAATAGTTCCTAACAAATTATTTGTACCAAAGATAGTGACATAACCCTGGCTCTGTTTTAGAGTTTTGCAAATGTTTGCGGTGCATCTCAAGAGGCCAGGCTAAAAATACTCAATGAAACCATTCAGCATTCTACTAAAAGCATTTTGTTTCCTAGGACTCTCCTCCCTTCTGAAAATGCCCTCCCACAGCTGCATTGCATTTATTAGAAGGGGATGCAGGTATAAGGTAGGAACATCACATTTTACATTTTATTTTAAAATTTAGTCTAATTATCAGGTTTTCTTTTTAGATTATGTACTTATTTTGTTTAAAAGAAATCTCGATAGAAGGAAAGTTTATTATTAGCTTCAAGTCGAAGTACACCCGTCCAGTGAAAAAGGTATTGATCAGATTATCCTTCATAAAAGTTTTCAGTCTGAAGGTTTTAGGTGTCATGATATGCAGCATTTGAGAGACAAATAGTAAAGAATTGCCATCTCTATATGGCAAATGGCCTCTGCTACATCCTGAGGTAGAAATTGCCTGAGGACGCTGGTGGATTTTTTTCTTGATTGGTGCATGTGTGTACCCCAGCAGAAGGAAGGTCTCAAAGCTTTGAGAAGAATATGAAATATGCTCTGCTTGGGTGTGAGATCTGTAGAAATCACTGTAGTCACCTTCTGTTTGTGGTGCTCCAAAACCTGGAGGAGAAGTATGTCCAGGATCCTCAAGGTTCCAAACACCAAGCCTACCAGAAATCGGAGGGAAACAATTGTCCAGGTTTCAGATGGTTTAGAAACAGCAGTGTATGGAGGAATGACCAAAGGTGGCTGTCTAGCTTGGCTGATGCTACATGTGACATACCCAGACTCATATGGGGTCCGGTGGAGGCCAAACAGGATAGTTGACGTGTGGACAACTGAACCGAACTCTTACCTAGTCTTGGTCTCTATGGAAGCATGATTTCAGCCTAGAGAATATCTATTATATCAAAGCCAGTGAAATTAGACCAACAGAGGATCTCGTCAGGATCTGGCCTGTGTTTTACACTCAGAAATGTCATCTCTCTTTAAAAGGTGGCTTCTACCTGTTCGTTATTCAGTGTTAAATGCAACCAACATTTTGGTCAGGTCTAAAGAAGCGTTTTGATATTAGTTGCATATTTGCAATGTGCTGGATTTACTTCCATGTCAGAAGGATGTACTGTGGAGATGTTCAGAATCTGTTGTGCTTGCAGAGATTTGGAGTACTATGTCTTCAGGGAAGCAAGAGCCCCAAAATAGCAGCATATGAAATTTTAAAATCAGTGGTATGATAAACTTGGATAGTACCAGGATGTGTTTATAAGTGAATCATGTGATAAATAAATTATGGGAGTGATAGTGAGATGCATTTATAGCAATAAGAAGTGAGTGCTTTAAAATGAAAAAAAAAAATAAAATTGTATTTTCATTTGTCCTAATTAGATTCAGAAGAAGTTTTGACTTGCTTTATGCCCCTGAACACTTGTCTCTTCTCTAGATGCACTTACAGCCAACTCTAACTTAAGGGCATTTAGCTAAGATGCCTGCAATGGTTATTATCTTCTGGATCTGCTGCTTTTCCTATCAGGAACACTCCTGAGCTACTGCAGTTTATAACCTACCATAGTGTCAGCTCAAATTTTTGGCTATTTTGATTAACATACCTTGTACCTCAGGCAGATTCGACTCTGCATTTCTATCATTAAACATGAAAGCTTTCCAAGCAAACGCCAGTTACCACTGCTAGTGAGATGAAAGCGTGGACTCGCCTGCCATTGTGTCAAACCGGGCAATTCCTTTTTACTCATAAGCAGCTCTGGAAATCCAGACAACCAAGCCTGTTTGTCCTGTGTGCTTTCATTTCATGTACTGTCTGTTTTCACTTGAGATAGTTTCTCAGCCCTCCTGGCTGAAACTTGGTTCCATGGGAAGATCCTTCCATTAATTGTTCCAGTGCTGCGCTAAGGGGTGCGTTAGTGAATTGTATCCCGTGCAGTGTGCCGTATAGCTTACTGTGGGCAACTTCTCCAGGATTATAGATTTGCTGAGAGTTCGTGTTGAGAGTCTCTGTATTTTTAGGCACCTCTGTGGTGCCTGGCAGCCTGACACCCATTCCCCCCCGGATCCCTTCCCTGGCTGGGCTGCGTGTGAGGATGTGGAGCAGTGCCAGAGGTGCTCCTGCCAGCAGGGTTATGGGCTCTTCCTGGCCTGACCCCAAAACAAGGGCACAGATAAGGAGCAGAGGAGGCTGCAGCCTGGTTTTGAATGAAGTTGCTGCTGGTTTCCCTGCCTCGGCTCAGCGTTTAGCTGTGGTCTCTGCAGCGCTGCGAAGATCTGGTACATGGGAAGAGAGACAGCTTGGCTTTTACAGCTGCAGTCCTGTCTGAGGCACAGCAAAAATAAGCGAAGAGGTGCTGCTGAGCAGGAGCAGTTCTCTGGGTGTCCTGGCAGGAGACAGCATAGCACCTCTGCTGCTTTTTTGGCTGGACTAGACAAGAACGCTCCCCTACCCGCTGCCCGTTTCTGCTGCCGGCAGAGGCTGCCTGCCCAACTGGTGGGATAAGCAAACTTCTCCATCCTCACCCTCGCAAGCAAAGGCAGTGCGCTTTGATAGAACGTGTCCTTTTCTTTGCATATTAAAACTAAGCTGTTAACATATTGTGGATTAAATTATTAGCATCCACATTTTCACCCACAGAGGGTCCGCAAACACTACCAATATAAAGGATTGAATGCATAGCTGTGTTATCAGTGAACAAGGAGTGCTGTGTCCTTACCAGCTAGCAGCTGTGCAGCTGCTTCTGAGTGAACGAGAAATCCTTCCACAGCGCATAAGCAGTTGCAGTGATTTTTGCAGCGTTTCTTCTATAGGAGGGATTGCTTCTGTGGCATGAGATTCTTTTCAGGTTTGACCAAGTTGTGATTAGGTGAGGCAATTATTGTAATTTTTCTGAATGAACAAATTGAAGAAATCATAGAATCATAGAATGGTTTGGGTTGCAAGGGATCTTCAAAGGTCATCTAGTCCAACCCCAATGCCTAAACCTATTAGAAGATTTTAAAGGGAAAACCCCACCCTATTTCACTGCTTCGCTAGTGTAAGCTTTGCTGACAATTCAGCAGTGGATGACATTTTGCAGTGGTTTGTCTGATGCTAAAAAAAAGCTTTCTGATGTATGCCAAAGTTACATGGAATACATGTAAGAGCTAAAATTGAGCATACCTCTTGCAAAGCAAAATTGAAATTGGAAGGAAAATGTACTAAATTGAGGTGCAAATGAGATGTGACAGTGACTTTCTTCCATGAAAAAAATTAGCTAGAAGGCGGAAATTGCTAAAAGTGGGAGTAAACAGTATTTGTCTTCCAGGGCCATGGGGATTTTCATGAATTTCAAAAGATCCATAAGGGCTTGACTTAGAGATACTGCAGCCGAAGCAAAGAGGTTAAGTAACAGTCCCTAGCAGAGCCAAAATGAAATCTGACTCAGGTATTCCTGGTCTCTCACCTTGCTCTCCGGTTGCTTGACTGCCAAGGCAGACTGACACCAAAATGTCAGGAAGGTCTACAAGTACTTTGCGATTTTTTTTTTTTTTTTTTAAACTCGTTTAGCAACTTCGGTTCCCTGTAACAGACATTGTTTGTACCACAGCATGTCTGCTTCCAAATATATTTTATTTTTAGAAACTGCAGAATTTTCTCCTGTTCTTACCATTTCCTGTGGTTTTACTCTGGAGCGTGATGGATGAAGAAGGCTATTTGTGTGATTAAGGTATGAGAATAGAAATTGTACATCCTGGGTTTACAGATGCAAGTCGGTATGTGGTGGTCAGTCCCCTAAGCGAACTAACAAGTGAAGTTCCTCATCTGTAAAAGAATTACCATATTAAAAGTGTGTAGGAGAAGTGAGGCAGCGCTGAGATTTTAAAAGCCCTGTGGGATCCCTGTAGGAAAGTGTCTGTAAAACTGAAGTTAAATCAGTGAGAGTGTAGAAACAGTACATTCACCTGTAGTAAGCTGTGAGAGAATTAAGCTGTACAAGAACAAGACACACTGGAATGAGTGTTGACACACAGAGTTAATTGAGAACAATTAAGTCTGTGTGTAGACAAGATCTACATAGTCCATTTGAACTGCATGGTATTATATGAGTAAAGGGTGCAGGATTAGACCCATTGTTTACAGATTTACCTAATGCTTTAAACTATTTGGATGAATGGTGTTACACAAACGTTAGTCATAATTATTATTTAATTATGACCACATGTTTACTTTGAACATAGTCCTATGCTTAATATGTTGGAAAGCTGGGATAATATTGCAGCTTCAGTGTGTGAGCTACTGTTTGCGAAGCAGCATTTCGCTAATGGCTTCTCCTTTCGTGCAATGGAAATGCCTCCCTGGACTGTGAAATTGCGCTGGTTGTGGTATGTAATGGGCAAATAGCTTTAATAAAAATACCTTCAGCTAGAACATTTTGAAACAGATGCATCTGAGATAGAATGCTAACGTATTAAAATTAATACTATTAAATGTGCTGTTGGTGTATCATTTCAAGATATCTGAGGTGCTAGTATTTTATTCTGGTTACACTGCGAGTGCAGAAAGCAAATGTCATAGTGTGATTCATAAGATCAGGAATGATACAGTTTTTCTATAATTCATGTGTTGCTACTTTAATTTGCATTTAAATGTTTAAACTGTTATAAAATTTCAGAGGCTTTAAACTTTAACGTAGTTTTTTTCACTTCTAACTAGAGTGAAGTTATTCCTTCTTTAACGCTGTGTTCTGAGGTTTTCCTTTGCTCAGATCTTCCATTTCAGCTGCTGTGGAAGGCGTATGATAAGTTTGTGAGTGGCTACAGACGTAAGCAAGGAAAAGAGCTTAGAGTGGGTTTGGTTTGTGGTTTTTGTTTGTTTGCTTGTTCTTTTTTCATTTTCTTCTTTTTGTATTCAACCTGATAAGAAATATAATTCTGAATGGTGTATAGTGTATCCTAGGTTGCAAGAGATGGGATGCTGTTCTATCCTTTTACTAATTTAGTGCCTTTTGAGGTGACTAAAGATAATTGGAAAATGTTAGCATTTCTTTGGAATGATTTCAGTGCTTTGAATGGAGATATCTCAGCCCCTCTGTGTGTGGCATTTTCAAAGATTGTCAGTGCTACTGAGGGAGAAAAGACCTCTCTTGAGCACAGCCTGTGCACCTGGACTTCCGTGAGGGACAACCTGGTTGATTTAAGAGATATTAGTTTTTCCTTTAACCTGATACAGGAATGTTCTGATTCCTGACTTAGTTCTTAAATCTCACATAGTGGTTGCAGACCATATTTTTTTTTTTATTGTTTAAGGCAATTTTTTTCCTGTGGGCCTCCCCCGACATGCTCACCCCTCATTAGACCAGCTTGTAAACCCTGCTCACCAGCGTGTAGAAGACCCTTGTGTCTTCTGGCTGTGACAGGCTTGAGGTGACCTGACACCACATTCACCAAGAAAGCATGTGTTTCTTCTGTGTTTCTGTACTTCAGTGGCCAGCGTGGATTCAGGATTGTCCTGAATACCTGCTTGCTTTGTGGGGAGATGACTTTTCCAATGCATTTAAAGAAAATAAAATATTCAATCATTTACTGTGTGTTTTCTAAGGGGAAGAGGGGAGACATGCTGATTCCCGTAGGAGGGAAGAAACTTTTTAAAAACTCCTAGGTGTTCAAAGTTTACTTAAACTTCCTTTCCCACGAAAAGACATTCTGTTCTAGATGACTGTTTCTCTGCGAAAACAAAGTGTTTTGGTAGATGTAATTTATGTTTTATTTGAAAAGATTTCTGAAAGGAAGCTTGGTTTTAAGAAACCATTTCACCTCTTCAATTTATTACTTTGGTGTAGAAGTGAAGGTAAAAATAATTTGTGAATGCAAGTTTCCTTGCAAGGGCTTGAGTTTCTGCCCGAGGCTCAAGCATTCCTTTGCCTTCCTCTGTGTTTTTCCAGCCCTGCCATACGGTTGAATGTTTGAATATTGTAGTGTCAACAGCTCCTTGTATGTTCACTTGATACAGTTGAGCAAAAGTTTTGACATTCAGCTGAAATGTTTGAGGAGCCATTACCAGCATAATTCTGCTGCTTAAGTAAATCTCATCTTGATGCTTGAAATCTAAATGGATTAATATTTTTAATGTCTTGTTTACAATGCTGCCTATGAAAGCCTGTATTTGTCTACTTGCCAACCTTCCTTCTTGGCCAGGAACCATTCTGGCGTGAATCTCCACACTGGGCTCCCATCCATTTTCCTTGAGTCTCTCTGGTTCCCTCCCTTTTCCTCAGGGGCTCTCTGGAAGATTGTCAGAAGGGCTTTAATTTCTTGAGCAAGTCAGCTTTTTTTGACTCCTAACTATTCTACCCCAACCCTAAATTTCAGAGGTTGCCAGCCAACCACAGATGGCTTGCCCTGGTGGTGTTAGAAAAAAAAACACGTCTTTTTCTCAGGTTTGGATGAAAACAAACCTAAAAACAAGCCAGTGTTAGCTTTGCAAGTAGGCAGAAAAAGATAGCTAAGAAAAAAAGAAGCATGCACTGTGTGTGTGTGTGTGTCTTGACAAGGTGCCCAGCAGTCATGATGGAGTAAAGGTGAGCTAGTAGATAACTCCTAATGTAGATTATGTACATTAGAGCATACTACAGTATTTTACCAGCAGATCCATACTAGCATGGAATGGAAAAAAGAAGTGCTGTCTGGTGGCACTGGCTTACATATGATTGTTAAGGGTCTTCATGGGGAAGCAAGCTCTTAGAGGAGACTCGTGGAGTGTGACATAAGCCTGAGCGCTAAAGCAGCAAACAAGTTGTTAGAAAGTAGAAACCAGGGGTGTATGATATCAGACTACATTACCATAAAATAATGCAGCTGTGGGTACGGTGAACCCTCACTTCTGAAGCAGGCCAGCAAATCCTCACTAGTGGTTATTTTGATATGTGATACCCTGATGCTAATCTGAGGAGTTGGATGCAAACGCAAAGAAAGCCCAGCAACAATAACAGCCCTCAGCCGAGCTGACTCGGTGGCCGGGTGCAAGGTTCGCAGAGAGTTGGAGAGGTCTTTTTGCACAATCCCCTGAATCGGGTACGTGCGGAAGGAAGACGTGGTGTCTCTGCATTGTGAGACTGAGACCAGTGATTGAACAGCCTCCCCCCAAGCCCACAATCGCATTCAGGCAGGGCATGGCTGAACCCCAGGAGTGAGTGAGTGAGTGAGCGAGCGAGCGAGCGAACACCTGTTGGTGTGTGTAAGATGCTGATTTCTAAAGATGTCTTAATTTCTGGTTCTCAACATGCCGTTTACTTTTCAAAACATGGTATTACTCAAAATCAGATGGATTGACAAGACAAAATAATCTTGACAATCTTTCATTACACATACGTAAGTTATATGAGTATCCTTAATGTTTTATAGACCAGTGTGTCTGGCACAAAAAAAATTATGAAAGTATAAATAGCAGGGATAAGGAAAAAGGAAATGTGGATTTAATATGTGAAGCAGCCAAGTGTTTAGCTCCCCTTTATCTATTATTGATTATTCTCTCTGCTGTTCAGAAATTAATTGGAGTCGGGGATTCTCGGTATTTTATTTTAAAAAAACCATAAAGTCTCCTTGCCTTTTTCAGACATCAGAATTACAAGATGAATGTGCAAACATGAGTGTGTGAGTCAGGAAACATGCCAGCAGAGGTGGGTGCATGAACGAGTCTGTAGGTAAACAGAAATAAAGTTAATTGGCAGTTTTTTTGTATAGCATGGGCAGCCGAAGTCCTTCTCACTGGAAGAAATTTTCTTTTCCCATTATCCTTCAGCATTCTCTTGGAGGGATTGTCTCAAGGGAAGTGAGTGAGTCAGAAAATATGCCAAGTTCATGTCACGGCTTTTTCAGCATTTCTTTCTCTTGCTGGCCTCCAGGAGCTTTATTGGCAAGTGTTTTTAAAGGAAATGTTGGCACAGAAAGACCTTATTGTTTATGTCATGAAAGTCTCTTGGCGTCTTCTGCCTTGTTATTTTCTCCCTTAAATGGGGAAATTAGGAGTTGGGGGGGAACTGAGAAAGGAAAAGAAGAGAGAAGCAGAGTATTAACTTCCAGACTGTTGAGGGTTGCTACCAAAACCGTTCTCCCTACGTCAGGATGTATCTTGGTGAGTCCTCTCTTTTCTTTCTCTCCATTGCTGCTTCGCGGGCTCTGGTGCATTGAGTGGCTCGATTTCTAAATGTACGTTTCCCCTTCATGCTTTTCAAGATGTGGCGTTTAGAGAGCTTTTTCAAAGAGAGAAGCCAGCAGTTTTGTGGTGGGCTCTCCTCTGCCAGAACAAGGCAGGGAGAGGCAAACGCAGAGCCCGGCCGGGGTCAGATCACTGCCGCCTTCTCACACGCTCCGTGATGAGCTGTCGAGGACATTTCATTAAAATCTTTTCAGTTCTGTGTAAGGTTTGCATACAAAATACTACGTGATTTACAGAAAAAAAAAAAAAAAATTTGGGAAGCTCTGTGGAGCAGATGCGGTGGGTATGGACAGGAACAATAGCGAGACGCTGCATGGTCAGAAATGCTGCTCGCTGAAAAGCAAAGCAGAAAGAAAAAGCATTCGTTTAAATGTACACAGATTCTTAAAATGAAAGACCTAAACCACTAAACTTATTCATTTGCACTCAGACAGTTTTGGCATAACGTAGAAGCACACACAAAAAAATAATTACGTCCAGTGCAGCAATAAAAGTTGCTGTAACGTATTACCCTCAAATTAGGTGAGAGTTCTGAAGTCTCTGAGGATGCTATTTAAGAAATAAATGTTAACATTTCAAAAAAAATTTCAGTATTCAATATTTTGTGTTTTGGAAAGTAAAAAGTTAACTCTCTGCCTGTGATATGTCATGGCACAAAGTCTGTTTCTGAACCAGATTAGTTTTTATCTATAATATTTGCCTCTCTGATGTTTATGTGCACAGCTTGAAGATACAGGATGAAAAATTCTTTCAGGTTAACATAGCAAAGAGAGGCACTGATGCACCTTATTTCTTCTGGATTTGTTACTAGCAGGAAAAAAAAAAAAGGCAGATGCCTCTTTTTTTGAGTTGAACATAGAGAAAGTGACATATAAACCACTTCTCTTTGTACCCGGTTAAACTAAGGATTGTCTGGAGGATTTAAATACTTATTTCAAGGCTGTGATGCAGTTTTTATGATATCGCTTCAAACACTAAATGTTTGTTGGTACATAATACATCTTTTTATTGTGGCATATTACTTGCATTTTGCTGATGCTTTTTTTGAATGTTCATTTTCAAAGGAAAGAGAGATGATTAATCTTGGCTCTTAAAACCTACATAATTTCACTTTTCAACTCTTTCATGTGTTTTTGTTTTCTGACCTACCTATTTGTGGGTCTATGCAAAAATTCTGTAGTGTATAATAGTTTAATTTGTGGAAGCCTTTCCCTCCCCCCCGCTTCCAAGTTTGCACTTTGATTTGCTCAGATGTTTGCTTCACTTTCTTTAAAATGCATATACAATTGAAGAAGCTTACTTTAGAGTCAATGTTCTCGTGGAACATGCATTTCTAGACCTGATTATTCTTAGAGCTTGTTATTTTTTCAGATTTGGGATCTTGTTCAGACTGTTACAGGAAAAGTAACTGGCTGCCAGCATTAGGTTCCAGGGAACTGGAACGTGGATTTTGATTGGAAAACATCATTAAGAAAGGTGACTGTGACTCCTGTATTCCTGCATTCAAGTATTTCTACTGAGATTAATCCATATAAATAATTTTGTAAAATTATAATCATAAAGCCAGGGAAAAAATACCTGTTCTAGTAAGAACTAGCTAATTTTTATTTATAATTTCTTTGGATGAACATGTATCTGTAACAATACAGTCACTTTTAAAAGGACATCCTGGTTGCATACAGTATGTTGCAAGTGAACCATTTTCAATATGTTGCAGCTGTTACCTAGAATAAGACATAAGTTTTTTCTGTTTTTCGCTCTATCTATACATGTATCTTTATATATGAATATATTGAAATAGTTATAAGTATCTCAAAAGATAAGCACCGTAATACTTGCGGGAATATCACCATGGATTTTTCTTCTGTGTTCCTGCATTTCTCCGCTCTAGCAGATCAAAACCTTTGTGCAGTGTTTCTTGCATCTCATGTCATAACATGAGAAAAAAATGAACTATAAAACAGGGTGTGAATATCAGTACTTTGGCCTTTGTCTGCTATCCGCTTTACCAGCCAGCCGAAATTCTTGGACATGACAGTAAAAGCACAATATTAAATCATCAGCCAGTACCTACCGCTGCAGTGTCAGGTACGCTGTGACAGTATTGCTTTATTGATATGCGGGCGCACGACGTGAAATACATTAGAGCTCTGTTAACTGAGTGTCGCAATGACATTTTGCATGGAAATTTACAGTTTTCTGAATGAAAAGTCCAATTCAAAACCTCTTGGGTTGTGTAAACCTGTGCTAGGCCCAGGGGGCAGTTCCCTGATGACCCTGTTTTCATTCCTGGTGGACTTGCTCCGTAGTGAGGTGCCTGGTTTTGCCTAAGCCAGCAGGTAGGATGTGCTCCCCGACCACCGGGAGCTGGTGGCCCTGCACCCCTCAGCTGTGCCTGGGTATCCTGGGGTCCCCCGCTGCACCTACATTCCAGCTTCACTGAGAGGCTGCAGAACCAGGGAGTGCATGACCCCAGTTCCCCAAACTTTGTTTTCTTGAAACTTTGGATAACGAGACATCAGTAACAAATACAACATCAGCAGAAAGGGGTTTCGTCCGATGTGGAGAGGAACTATGCACAAAACCACCAAACAGTGCACTGCACCCCATTGCCTCCTGACTGCGCTGCTGGTCACCCCAGGCCGGCTGCCACCAGCATGTCCTCCTCCTCCTCCCCCAGGAGCCTGGCTGCAGCCGAGGAGCGCTCTGCTCCTCCTGGCTTCCCACTTGAAGGAGGCACCACCAGCCTCTCTTACCCTGCAACTGGCTCCCACTTTGCCCTGGCGCTTGCTGGAACCCGCAGGTTTTTCGTACTTTGGTGTCCCTGTCGAGCTGGGTGAAAGCCACCCAACAGGCAGAGGGTGAGGAGCAGCCACTGCAGTAAACCTTATTTCCCTAGGGAGCTGCCTTGGAAATGTCCTTCTTCTCTGTCCCCTGAAGCTTTGAAGACACATGTGAGCTTGGAAGCCCTCAATTTGGGCTACTTCATCAGTATTACACTTGTTGGTTTCCTTTGCAATGAACTCTAAGAAAATTTTCTATTTCAAGAGCTTTCTCATCTCACCCACACCTCCATTCGTTTTTATTGCATTGGAGAAAGAAGGAAAGAAGAAATGGATATGGAAAATAACAATCTTGTAAAAAAAAAATAAAAATCCATCATTCATAGCTGTTCGTTTTCTGACAGCCAGGCTCTGTCACATGGGTGTAAAGAGCTGATGGGGATGATGAGTGCTATCAAACCATAGCTACAGCTCAGAGCTGCAGCATGGAATGAATGGGAACAGGGAGTCAATGATATTATAATTTAGGATTGCATTGTTCATCGTGCAGGCTGAAGAGCATGACTTAACAGGGAGAGGTCAACATTCACAAGTTTACCCTGTTCTCCAGGGAAGGCAATGATTTGGGGAAAAAAATGTGATCTGGTTGTAAACTACTTGGATTTCAAAAAGTTTTCAATAGAGTTCTTTCCTGAGGCTCATAAAGAATTAAAGCTGCTGTGTGATGAAAGGGAAACTCCAGTCATTAATTAAAAGCAGGTTAAAAGTTAGGAAGCAACAGGGAGTAAATGGTCAAGTTTTACAATGGAGGGAAGTCACTGATGGAGTCCTGTAGGCATCAGTCCAAGCGTCTGGGTGGTTCAACATATGGAAAAGGAGGTTAATATTGAAGTGAAGCCTGCTGACAGTGCTAGAGTCAATGGGGAAGAGTTGCAGAAGGATGTCACAGTACGGAGTGTGACTGAGTAATAAAATGGCAAAGGAAATTCAGTGACAGTAAATGTTACGATTTTTTACATGGAGAAGAATTGCAGTGGTAGTGGGTTAGTGAGCACTCAGGAAGAAAGTCCTAGTGTTTAATAGATGCTTTTGTAAAGATAACAGCTGAATGTCCATCAGAGTTCAAAAACAAATGCTTGAAATTTTTTAGGAAGGGGACAGAGAAAATGCCATGTTCTCGATGTTTCACTCTACGTAGGACTGCATCCAAGTGATGCGATCTTTGTTCTGACCTGTGAGATTTTCATGTCTGTAATCTCAGAGCACATGTAACAGCACAAAATTTTTCATCCGTAGACTCATCTTTTTCTGGCATGATCTAGAACCCCTGTAAGACTGAAGACAGACTCTGAATTGTATTCCCTTCTATGTTTCCAACATTAGTGCTTATCAGTATTGTAATACTTTGATGACAGGATCGAACAGTTAATCTTTCTGGTAATTAAGAAAGAAAAATATGAAGAACGTATCTGAAAAATAAAAAGAGTAAAGCTCTATCTGTATGAAATCTCCTGTTGGGAAGTATTACAAATGTGAGTAGTTTTATGCCCAACAGAAGCCCTCCTTAATAAATAAGGATAGTTCAGCTGGGGAAAATCATGTGCACTTTGCTGTAGCGTGCCTGTCTTCCATTATGTTTTATTCCAGGATGTGTTAGTCTCCAAGGACTTTTCGAATGGGTGGATTCAGATGTGTGTGCATACAACTGTTACACTTATCAAATACTGCATTTATTCCTGAGCACTTCGCCATAGTTGCTTCGCAGGTATAATAACTATTACATATTTTGTATATATTTCAGTTGTTCTCTTAGTTACAAACTTGCACATTAAGTGTGGTATGCGTACTGCACTTAAAGATTTCCAGTTTTCCCTCCCTATCCATCTGAGCATTTCAGTTCTTTAACAGGAGAAAAAAATATTCTAATCATGCTTTTATGAAGTCATTGGATCATTTCACTTATGTTTTTATGTTTTGTTTGATGTTAAAAGTTCCCCGTTTCTAACAAAAAAACTTTGCAAAAGTCTTAAGATTATACTGACCAGACCACTCTTCAGAATTATGTAGTTGAGTTCAAATAGCTTAGATTATTATTGCTTCCTTGGTACAAAAAAAAATATAGGGTATGATAATGTGGTTTTAATGCTCATTTAATATATATAGTGGTAATAAGTAATTTTACTATTTACATATATACTCCAATTTAAATAGAAACAGATTGAAGTTGAAGAAAAGCAGAATAAACTTTGATTGAAAATCAGTGTGTTTTTTCATAGAAAAAGTAATGCAAAGCTTGCCACTGTATAAATAGATTGTGCATAATGAAAGAAAATGTTATTTCTGAGTTACTTAATTTCTCATTTTTCTCCCTGACATTTTGAATCAAGTGTTAGCCTGTAGAACAGATTCAAAATATCAGAGAAAAAAACAAAAAGCGAAACTTTGTATCCAGGATCTAGTTTCATTAACTTGATTGGGCTTTACTCAGAGCGGATCCGTTTTCAGCATATTGCATTTGCATACTGACCTTTTCTGTGCTGTGAATGAAAATTGGTGCTGTGATGTGTTGATTAATCCCATAAAATAACATTTAAGACTTCATTTAAATGTATTCTTAGGTGAACAATAATGACATCCAATCCATTACAATAATAAAAATGTCCATTACAGTAATAAAAATAAATCAAGATAGTTTCTAGGTAGCTGAAAAAAAAATGGTGTTGCAAAGCTAAGTCTTATTTTCAGAAATGCTGACTGATATTCTCCTTCTGGCTCTGGTTGCTGTCATTAAAGTGCAGAACTGTTGAAAGTTTAACCATCTTATGCAGAATAGATCTAGACATTAGGTCTGAAATGAGGGGATGCATGCATTTGCATGTGTGTACATACTGACAATATGAATTTGGAAAAATGTCGGCTGGAAAGTGGAGATGGAGTAGCTCCTCCAGGTGAACTCTGTAAATGGACTCTTTTCTTCCTCTTTCAGTGTGGTCTCTACATAGTTTAATTTAAACTGAAGGCAAATTTACTGCAGAGGATATAATCCAGAATAATTAATGTGTAGGTTGCCCAAAGTAAGGACAGAAAATACATACGTAACTACATTGTCCTGCTGAGCTCCCAGGTGGAGTGTCTGCTCCAGCTTCGCAGTGTACGAGAGATAACGAGCAACAGGAGATAGTCTAGACAGGAGTACTAAGAAATATCAAAGGCTTAGGAAGTTTTAGAGATTTACAAGAGACATACATCAACTAGCAAATCTCCCTTATTCCCATGTGGTGAGGTGTACACTTTATCCCATGCAGAACATGCCATAGTTCTCCCAACAGGTGACTTGTAGTACACCAGAATTTATATAAAACCCTGTAAGACGAAAACCCTTTCAAACTTTTCCGTCCTTCGCTACTTCACCCTGCACTTCTTGCAAGTTGTGCTCATGAATTACGGTGGTGCCCACCCTGCTAGTGAGTCCGTGTGGACAGACAAAGTAAATCCACCGCTGGACTGGAGCTGATGCCTGCATTGGGAAAATGAGCATCAAAGTCGTTGAAATGCTAAAAACCTATTGAAAGCAGTGATTAAGCTCTTAACACAAAGCCTAAGGATGTTTAATTGCTGTACACAAGTTGGCAAAATACGTGCAGATTGTGCTAGTTCAGAGAGGTTATTCGGTGTTCAACTTCCGGCTGTGTTCCTTGGGAAGGGGAAGCAAGCTTTCCGTCCTTCACACTCCAGCATTCATACTGAATGCCGTTCACTGTACATCCTATCATGGCACTGTCTTTAATTAGCACCTGCTGCTTTTCTTCTTCTGAAGAGAATTGTGATAGTGGCAGACTTTGTGTCTTTACTGCCAGCAAGATGGGAAAGGCTCCTGTGACTTTTATAACTGATCAGCTGAGACAGTCTGGTTCCTAATGAGCAGCGCATGACACAGTGCAGAGTATTGGCAAGATTAACGAACCCAGATTTCCTTAACAGCAGACTGACTTTAATAGCAATATAGAGAAGGACTGAGGGTGTTAGCACATACTCGGCAATGTAGCATTACGCTGAAATTAAAGGCCTTTACAGCCAGCTACGGAAATATGCGGAAACCTAAGGTTTATATTTGTGAATTCATGCAAGCGGTTGTGGACTGACCATTGCTAAAAGACTGAAGCCTTAAAGGGGGAAATCTGCTGTTGGCCTTATTTTGGGAAAGTATTCCCGTTTGGGAAAACAGAACAGAATATGCTCCCCTTGAAAAATGTTCCCCGTTCTCCTGGCAACATCTAAGGATAGTTTTTAATAGTTAAAGTATCTGACAGTACTTTTGTGACATCTTTGACAGCCCCCCTAATTTTTAACAAGAAATTATTATCACTTAAAACTCCTGAATTAAATAATATTAATTCTGATGTCTTCCGATCAATGGATTCCTGCTAAGTTTTCCTTCTTATGAATTTGTTTTCTACATGCTATTGTTTGGAAAGGTAATGACACTTGCTATGGTTTCTGACTGAAAATATGCAAATAACAGATTTTTATTTGAAGTTTCTGAGTTGACGATATGAACAGCTCTAAGGAAGTGTAATCTTTTGGGTAATCTTTAAATGGTGAGGAGACAGAGAGACTCATTTGAGTTGAATCACATATTATAACCATTCAAGTCATACTTTGGCAACTAAAGTGCTTAAAAACACCCACTGATTTCTTTATATTTCCTCACTCTTAAGGAAGACCAGAAAGATGAAACTGTAGGAGTCTGTATGAAGGGGAAAAGAAAGAAGCCTAACAAAGAGAATCTGAGCTTTATCCTACGTTCCTTCAAGGAGCTGAGCATTCGCACACTGGAGGGACCAATTACTTTATTTGGAGATCAAAATGATAAGCACACTACTGGAGTCCCTTTGTAGGAAAATATGTGAAGGTTTTGCTTTGTGACGCCTATTTCTCAGGGTCAGAAAGTCATTTCAGGCTTAGTTCTCGAGGTTCCTTTTGGCACTTGCACACAAACCAGCTCCAGCTGCCCACAGTGCGAGATGCCTTGGAGAGGAGTGGAAGCTCAGTCCCACCCCTCAGCTGGTGAATTTGGGCTGACAGCACACAATTCTGGAGCCAGGCAAGTCAGATCCGTCCCTGTCTCCCAAAACCAGGAGGAAATTCCCTATGCACAACAGATCAGGCTTGCAGCACTGAGGTTTCCCTACTCCCATCTCTCTTCTCTGGTTTGTTCTCCAGGCCTGTGCATCGTTGCTGGGTAGGTAGTGTTGGCCATGGTGGGGGTCTCTCGATATCTCTGCTGAAGCTGTTCTTTTTATATAAAATATTTAAATGTTCCCTGAAACCGCGGAAAGCAAAATGTCAGTCTCTTCTGGGAGAAATCTGTGCAGCATGGAACTGAAATCAGCCTGGAGTTGTTTTACATGGTTTTAAAAAACAGAACAAAGCGAAACAAAGTATCCATCAGCTGTGAAAGAATACTGAGAGAAATAAATATTCCCCAGCATGAAGTGAGGGTTCGTTTGGTGAACATGTAAAAATGTAGATTTCTTCAGGAGGTGAATCACATGGTAATACAAATTTTGTAAGACAGAAGAATATTTTAGAAATCAGCTATCCAGTTCCAGAACAGCTGAGACTTATAAAATATGCGTGCTCATAGCCTGGTAAAATTTCAGCTGAAGCCCTTGGTCTCAGTCAGCGCATTTGAGCTGTGAAATGAGGTACTAGTGAGGGCTGTGGAATTGCAAATGAACACCAGCCTGGGTGGTGTGGGCAGCTTTCTGCTGCAGGCTGCTGCCTACCTTGCCTGCTGCCTCGAGCTATCTCAGCTTTTCCATGGAAGAATATGAGCAGTGGATAGAAGTTCTCTTGAATTAAATGGGAACAAGATCAGGCTATGATTCAGGATCAGACTTCTTGTTGTTTTTTTGTTGTTGTTGTTGTTGGGGTTTTTTTTTTTGCTTTTGCAAAGTCAAAGTATTTTAGTTGGGATCTTTATCGAACCCATCTGAAACAGGGAACCGATGATCATTGTCAACAGGAGCTTCACTTGTGATCATTCTTCTGTACAGATACCAAATGTTATGTCTGGGCCCCAGATAAAATCTGAGTTTTAGATCAAAAACGTGGAGAACTGTGATTACCACTGCCTAAGAATTACGGAGAGGCGTTCACCCATATATTCATCTTGATTTTTTTAAAAATGAAGTCAGTGCAAGTTCTTCCCATCTGATTCCATTACTTAAAATATGCTGGGAATTCAATAGTTTATAATAAAAAACAAAAATCATTTTACCTGCATGTCAGTTTTCCCTACAGTGTAGTAACAACAAAAAAAGCATACGGGTTATTTTGTGTTATTTAGCTTGTAAATGTGATTTTTGACACAGCATGTAGGTTGATTTACTTCCAAACTATTTCCTGTGTCAGCGATGCACAAATCCCAAAAAGTAGAACTTTTTCTTTAGCAGCTTAAAATCTTATTCCTATTAAAAAAACGCGCTATGTATAAAATATCCCTCTTCATGAGAGAGCATTAAAAAATTATGTATCACACTGTTAAATATTCTAGTAGACTGCTAAACCAAGCAAGAAAAATGCTGGCAGTGGCTAACATCCCAAATCCCAGATTCTTCCTAGGAGAGTCTGGATTCTCCAGTGTGACACAGCTTTGTGCAACTGTTTGCATTTGCAGCACTGAACGGTGCTTTGCTCACTTGTAAATGTGCTGTGAACGCAGGAGGTGCTATTCGGTGAAGATTCAGTTGCTGCCTCTGAGAAAATGGAACAGGTTTTCGTAAAAAAAACGAACCAAACCAAACCAAAACACCTTATAGTTAGAGGCGATATATTTCGTGGGAGTTTCTGGGTTTGTATCTACTGTAGGTGTCTTGGTACGGAGCCAGTCGGATTCCTTTCTGCAAGCTGGTCTCTGGATTTATTAAGTCTTCTCCTTAATGAACAAGCCCCTTTTTCTTCTTTTGGTCTATCTCCAGTTGAGAGTTGCAGGACTCCCCTTTTATTTTTGAGGATATCGACTCTCGCAGATGAATTTCTTTTCTGCTCCGGTATCTCACTTTATATGTGAAGCAAATTTCAGAAGCGTAGCTGGCATCCGAAGGCAGCACATCTGTCTGCTGGAAATCTAAGCCTGAGTTATTTCACCCATTAGCATCAGTAGTCTACAGTCTGAATGGGGGTGTTGGGATTGGTGTATCTGTGAGGACAATAAGCCACATACTCTTTTAAAGGACTGTTTGTGCAGAATTTGAAGATGCTAATACAAGGAGAACTGTGTCTGTATGAAATTAACTGGAAAAAATATCTAAGCATTATTTTAGAAAAGTGCCGGTGGAAAAAAACAATATGTAAGGAAGAGATTTCTGTTTTCACCTGGTCCCCATTGTCACAAAACCAATGCTTTCAATCTAAGAATGTATTAATTTCATGTAGCATTTTTGTGAAGAAATATGGGCAATTCAGTTTCATTACCCGCTCTGCCACTCACTGAATTTGAAGACGTTAACTCCGTCTTTGGGACTAGGCAAGCAGTGAAGTGACTTTGGATGCTTTTGCCAGCACACATATGTTGTGTAGAGGCATATAAAAATAATCATCCCCTCCTAGCCAGTGAAATTATCCTGGCAAAGCCCCGAATACGTATGAAGCTATGCCAATGAGAAGTGCCACTGCCTCTATCAGTTTAGCTGAAGCCGTTTTGGGGAGATGACGCCACGCTGGTGGGAGGGGGCTTCCTTCTGCTGGTGTGCCCGTGAGGAGGAGGAGGTCGAGAAGAGCCTGATGCTGTCAGGCCTGGCACAGGCACCACCATGGCAACACAGGATGCTCAATCCATCCACCTCAGGTGTTCCCCTCTGCCCATCGCTCAACCCACCTGGTCCTCCCGACTGTGCCACCACGGTGTGCTCAGAACAACGGGTTTGGTTGATTGTTCTGATGTGGGACGACAGGCTGCAGTGGTCAAGGGCATGGCCACCTGATAAATACCCCAAAGCAGCCCCAGCTAACGTTATTTGCATCTGCTGGTATCACTTTTGCCATTTCTTGCCCCTCCTCTTTGCACGTTTTTTCTCCTGCCAAATAAACAACCTGCCCTTAATTGCTTTTTCCCCCCTTGATACAATTTTTTCCACACCCATCCCAACTCGGTTTTTCAGCCACCGTTAATCTAGGTAATCCTGGTGTTAGGTGGCATGATAGGTAATCCTGTTGGCCCTGCAGGGTTTTACTCCTCAGCAGGTCCCCTGCACTCCCCTTCCCTTGTCTGTGACACTTGGCCATTTCTCGCCAAGCTCCCCTTCACTCATCAATGACAGCTTTTCTTAGCAGCAGCACTCTGCCCACCTGGTGTCTCCCCCAGGGGTATGGATTCCCACCCGGACTCCACAGGTGGGTTGGGATTGACATCTCGGATCCTACAGGAATTTTTCAGTGTTGGAAAGAAAGCCGACCTTGGGCACTGCCATGGGAGCAAGAGAGTGGTGGCTGGAGCATCACCGGCATGGCAAGGTGTCAAAGGGGAGCTGGGCTCCAGTGCTCAGCAGGCAGACCCTTCTGTCCCTAAAGGTAACATCCCTAAACGATATGTTCCCATGGGCAAATATTTTGGTCCCAATTTTGAAAAAGCTGTCTTGTTACTGCTGCCGGCATTATTGCTTCCAAAGGGTAGATGTCCAACAAAGGACCCACCTCTTTGAACTTGGTGAAGGAAGTGCAGTAAATAAGAGGGTGAAGCGAAAGAATAAACTCAGATAGGCAGAGGAAAAGGCTTTCCTTTGTAAAATGTAAAGGCCTGGCCTCTCGCCCAGACAGACTGCATAAAGTAAGGTAAAAGCTGTATAAAGGTTGCAGGAATGACGGTACCAGTAGACTGTATTGAGCCTGCTCAATAAAAATGAGCACACATGAAGAAGTACTTACAGAATCTGGCATGAGAAGTTTTCTTTGTGTCCTAATCCATGTTAGAGGAACGTGGTACAAAATAGCTGACGTCAACAGAAAGACTCCCTCTGCTTCAATGGGCCTTACAGCAGACCCTTATCTTTTCTCTTACTATCTTAATGCCAGCAGAATGACTAATACAGACAGATATCCTAATGCTGACAGTGACGTCTTAAATCTGTCCTGGAGGATCAAATAGAATATTTATTTCTGTAGCTCTGCAGAGTTTTCATGAATTGTAGCCCATAACTGTACGAAAAAGTGCATGGATGGATAAAACCAAAATGAAGAAATACATGTAAAATGTAGTAAAAGGATATATGATTTAAAAAAGAGAACTGGAAGAGAGACACGTATTTTGGCTATAGCTGTTGACCACAATGGCTTAGAAACAAAGCCTAGCATGGTTGTGAATTCCAGCACAATGATGGATTGTAGTGATGTCAGTTTGTTATTAAAGCATTTCCAATGATCCAGTACTGTCACCTTCAAGCACTCAGGAACTGTGAATCAGGTCGTTACTGACAACTCTGCTTCTTCATTCTGAATTTTTAAGACTATTTTTTTTGTTTGTTTCATTACATTGTCTGCATGTGAGCAAGGACACCAATTTATAGTCCTCTGTACCCTGGACTATAAGGCTGTTGGTTTTGTGCCTGTTTAGAAGATGCCAATAGTATACCAGTCTCCCTGTTGAGAGATCTACAAAGATGCTTTTAAAAAAACGAGCATCTGGTTTTAAAACATACCTCATCCTGCTTCACAAATCTTTTTTCTATAATTTGGTTAGGATACCTCGAAGAAAATTCTAAGTCATTATAAATAACTTCTTATGTAAGATTCTTCAACAACTTCACAGATACTAAAAAATAAGCCCTCTTTAGAAGCTAGTACATTTAGTGCTTCTCTTATAATCAAACTGCTTTTTCATTCAGACCAAAGTGTCTCAGTTAATGGATAACAGAACATGAAAATAAATCTGGGAATCCTGTTCTGGTAAAGTTTTCCCATGAAAAGCACAGTTGGTTGCAAATACCTTCCATGCACAATCTGAGGTGCTCTCTCATTCTGCCAGTATCTTTGTGGGTATTCTAATTAATATATTTATCTGCTTTTCATAGTAAAGACACTCAGTTTTGATTCCCACAAAAGAACAACTCAGAAACCTCCATGCTGTTTTGTTTGGGTTTTTTTTTTTCCACAGAAATTTCTCTATGAGCTTTTGCAATCTCCACATATTGTATCTTGGCACAAAACACTACCTCTGCTTATGGTTTGCATCATTAAATATCAGATTGGCTGCTCACTGTGTTTGTGGGATACAACAAGAAATAGCCTGTTAAATCTGGCTGGTTGGTAAAACTGGTGTTTGTTGAATCATTGTGCTACTGTGTTCCCACATCATACAGAGAACAAAATCCCATAAAAGTAGTAAGCTGTAAACCAGAGTTAATGGCAAAGAATATGCCCAAATGTCATAAATAAATTGAGAATAACTTTACTGAATTAAAAAAAAATCTTCCCCGAAACACTGAGAGGAGATCATAAATGCAATCTACAAAACTGTTTTGAAGTAAAATATGCACACCAAGCGTACATAATAATAGCACTTCTGATGGCTTATCTGTAGATCTTGCTGGCATGCTGTTGGAACTGAGATGAGAATTATCATCTCCACCTTATGGATGAGGAAGCTGTGTTACCGTAAGAATGAATTTTCAACACGGAACATGAGGCTGTGCTGACTCCAGTTCCCATTGCAACTCCCAGATTTAATTATTTTTCTGAGCTTCATTTGTTTCTCTTCATCACACAGAACTTGTTCTTTCAGCAAAAGGTAATTTGGGTAATGTTGAATGTAGATTAGATCTAGATATTAATAGTTACGAAACTTATTAATTCTAAAATTGCTCTGATAGATTAGCTCCTTCCCATAATTGATTGGGAAGATGCCTACATCCTTAATTTAGATTGGTGTGTTGCTTTTGACACTTAATATTTTACTGCTCAAGACACTATGGAAAGCAACAGGAAAATAATGTCTCTGATGCTTTTTTAGCATGTTTCTAAATAAGCCTCGTGGGGAGTACGTGGAATATCACTTGTAAGATCATGTATTTCCACTGTCCTTTTCAATAGCCATGTGATACTGCTGAGATAAATCATGGGAAGCCTCAGTATCAGCATTGCAGGGATGACATCTCATTCTCCTTCTCCTGACATCCCATTCTGCTTCTCCTGATTGATGTGAGTGGCATAAAAACTGTCTTTGAGTGTCTGGCTAAAATCAAACTGCGTATTAGTTAAATAGGCATGACGCTAAATGGAGGAATGAAATCTCTAAAAAAGCAGCAATTTCCATCTTGTGTTTGGGTATAATTTTGCTTGTGGCTTCTCCTTTGGCTCTCTTTCGCTTCTTGTCTGCATTTTCAGGGCGATTTTTCCTGAGATAAGTGTAGAATCATAGAATGTCCCGAGTTGGAAGGGACCCATGAGGATCATCAAGTTGAGCTCATGTCCCTGCATAGGACAACCCCAAAATTCACACCATGCATCTGAAGGTAACTTGACTTGGATAATCCTCACGTTTGTGTGTTCCATTCCTTACTAGTGCAGTGCATTAACATAGAGCTTTAGGACAGAAAACTCTGAGATTCTTTGAATCTGTCCAACATGCTGCACCGCTTGGAGCACACCCCATTTTATCACTGTATTGCCCCTGGGGCTCCATACCAGATCAGAGTCAGTATCTCCCTCCTAACCTTTGAAGTCGCCTGTGCTGGGTGTCTTAAAACGAAGTTTTCTTTGAATGGTGATTGCCTCTCCTTGGACCTACGTTCCTCAAGGATCTGTTCTTCAGACAGCAGACACGCAGGAGCAGTAGACAAAGATTGAGTCACTACGGCCATGACTTTAGTGTTTGGTAGCAGAGCCCCCAGATCTGATATCCTCAGGAAGAAAATGCAGCATCCAGTTTCCCTGTTACACATTCACACAAACAAAATTAGAAACTAGAACAGGAAGAGAGGTTCATTGGAAAACTGGCAAATTGGGAAGGAGGAGGAGGGTGAGAGAAGAGAGTTATATTTTAGAAGAAAAACCTGGCTCAGGAGACCAAAGAAACTCAGATTGGTACCCTGATGTTACCTTGGTCACATAGCTGTCATGAAGCAGTATAGTACTCAGAGTTTAATGAACTCAATAAAGGAGGTGGATAAGATTCTCCCACGTAATTTTTGGTGTGCTCTCTGGAGAAGGTGTGTCTGCCCATACCAGGGTTTTGCTTAGGACACTGGGAGGATGCTGCTTCCATACTGACCTCCCTCTGCCCTCTCAGGACCGCTGATGTTACTGCTTTGATAAATACATGCCTCAGGTACCAAATATGTTACCCCTCTTAGGGGCTGAATGCAGGCAATAGTGAAACTGGAAAGTCTGAGGGTACCAAGCCAACAACTGGCACACCAGGGAAGTGAAAAAGCTGCAGATGTCCACTCACACCTCAGGCAAAGCAGGTCATGTTAACAGGATTTTACAATTGAATTTTCCCTGCTCATTCTTTCCCTGCCGTTCTCCTTGAGGCTTGGGCATTATCTCCAGCACACACCCCTGTCTCTGTGCACCTATGCACAGGCCACCCTCAAGGCTGTCTGCTTCTTTCTGTGGTTTGGTTTTCTCTATCGGTCTAAGCTTCTGAAAGACCTGTTCAGAGCCTCATCGTCTCAAGATAGGTCATATATGGGTCATGGTAAGATGGGTCACATAATATTAAGTCATATTCAGAATGCAGCTGTTAGGAAGGTCTGTCTGAGTCTTAATTCAACTCCATTTCTGCATCTTTGCACCTCTTCCCCTTTTCTAAGCAAACGTAAGCTTTCTGATTGCATCCTTCCTCTCCATACAACAGATTTATCTATTATTGAGCTTTTGGTAGCCTGGCCAGATCAGCCTGGACAAGAGAAAGCTATGAGGGGATCTTACCACTGCTTATAAATATCACAAGGGTGGGTGTCAAGAGGATGGGACCAGGCTCTTTTCAGCGGTGCCTAATGATAGGATGAGGGGCAACAGACACAGGCTGAAGCACAGGAGATTCCATCTGGACATGAGATGAAACTTCTTTACGTTGAGAGTGCCAGAGCACTGGAACAGGCTGCCCAGAGAGGTTGTGGAGTTTCCTTCTCTGGAGACTTTCAAAACCCGCCTGTACACATTCCTGTGCAATGTACTCTAGATGAACCCGCTTTAGCAGGTGGGTTGGACAAGATGATCTCCAGAGGTCTCTTCCAACCCCAACCATTCTGTGATTGTCTCTGGCAGGCCATGCTGTGTCTGAAGGCCATCCAAAGGCTTCTCATTGAAAATTTTAAAGTCACTGCTATGTCCCACATTCTCCTTTGCATCGTTCTGCAGCCCATTATCTTCTTCCTCTGCACTTGTAAGCCTTGTCTCACAGTGGAAGTGCTGGCAAAGTGAATGCAGAGATGGGGTGCTCTGCTGAAGTATGGTGCAAAGACAGGGGGGTGGCGAGGAGAACAACCCAGACACGCTGCTCATGGGGGTGTGGAGTTACTCAGGTGGGCAAGGAAGGCGTTGGGATGAGTGCAGTGGTGGAAATCTGGCAGCAAGAAAATGCTGCACCAGAATCTTCCAGCCACGTGCCATGTCTTGGTAGCCCATACTTGAAGGTAAAAATGCATAGATGACATAGCAAGTTCCAAAGGTTAATTACATGCTCCTCACTGGACACAGAGACTGTTTTTTTGGAAGGGCTACATAGGTCTTACTAAGGTGTGCTCCATAACCCCTATAATTTCATACACTTAACTTTTTTTCTGGTAGCAGCAGGGAAGAAAATACGTAACATGTAGGTTAATCTTGGATTTTAGTATTGTTAATGAATTTTCAGAACAAAGTCTATGTGGGATGTTCAGCTTGCTAAATCTGTCAGCTTTCGTAAGTGTAGACTTTATTTATTATTTGACTCATAGTTATATTTAGGTAACTGAGCAAAGGTGTGGACTTGGGTTCTTGCTGGAAATTTATTCTCATGTCCCATCAGCACTAGATTCTTGACTTTATGTAGTACTGAAGGGAAGCCTGACCTTACCAATTCATATTGACATTCTCTAGAACATACAGTAAGCACTTTTTAGTGCCTTTCTTCAGTGTGTAAGGATCTAAATAATAATAATAAAAAAAGTTATAATGAACTGTGTTGTATTTGAGGTTTTTTTTCTTCCCTGGTGCAAGACTTATAATCTTCGAAAGTGTTTCAGAAACCTTCAGAAATTATTTTAACAATTAAAAATCCATTTCAACGTACAGAGTCATAAATAGCCTAGTTTATTATAAAAGGCATAAATCCATACTGTGTTCCTCCAGGGTGCTATTTTATGAGACAGACTGAAGCTCATCTCCGTCCCCTTCCCTCTGTGCAGCTGTGGGCTCCCAGCTGAGCCAGCTGTGGTGCTCGCCAGCTGCCTCGCAGGCCCGATTCAGCTCACAAACCTGACTCAAAACTAACCCAGCAAAAAAAAAGGGTATTTTCTGCAGGGTCAGTGAAGTGAGTCAGGTCGCACAAGTGTAAGAAGGGGGCTGTGCTGCAGAGAACAAAATCTTCTGTGTCTATTCTCTGTTTTTATGGTGGTTTATTAAAGTATCCTAAAATCATAGAATAAAATAGTTTGGGTTGGAAGGGGCCTTCAAAGTTCATCTAGTCCAACCCCCTGCAATGAGCAGAAACATTTTCAGCTAGATCAAGTTGCTCAGAGCCCCATCCAGCCTGGTCTTAAATGTCTCCAGGGATGGGGCATCTACCACCTCTCTGGGCAACCTGTGCCAGTATTTTACCACTCCCATTGTAAAATACTGCTTCCTTGCATCTGGCCTGAATCTTCCCTTCAACAGTCATCAGTATGTTAGAATTCCCTGTGGTCCATGTGTTAGGTCTTCTCTGTTCTCTTCATGTGAAATTCAGCTGTTAATAGAAACTTGTGGTGCATTTCACAGAGTTATACTATACAGAAAAGTAAGTGTGGTGGTGATAGGCATTTTGTAGAACTATTAATGTAATTATTCCTTCATTAAAAATTATTTCAAGAAACAAAATAACAGCCAGTGTGATCTGTATACAAGGAATAAAAAATGCTCAGCCATATTTGCAGTAAACTTTCGTCCATTAGAAATATGCCATTAGACATTAAATTCAAATCACCTTAGGAAAGCAGCTTAACTCTTCTTTATCTTCAGCAACTTCAGCAGTTTTCCAGAGAGCCACCTGTAACTCCGAGTGGTTCAATAGCTACCCACTCATGACCCTGTACAACCACACCAGGGACTAAATAAACCCTACTTACTAGCAATTAAAGTGATTTAATTTAAAATACAATGACAGATGCATAATGGGTTAATTGCAAAATACGTAATTAGCAAATAGGATGGAAAAGGTTAAAAGGTTATGGACTTTTGTTGTTTGCTTGGGAGAGATAGCGAAAACATCAGTGATTAAACTTTTTCTTTTAATTTCTGGGCCTGGTTCTATTTATTGTTAGCTGTAAATGAGGCAGCAAACTAGAAGAGAGGTTTAAAAAAAAAATAAAAATCACTGCTTTATTGGACATACTGAAAGGCCATTGTTAACACTGAGGCTATGTGATTTGTTTCCAGTCTGCACCCAAAAGTAGGTTTGCATCTATAATGTTTCTACTTAACGCTAGGATATACGCCTCTTCTGAGAAGAAGTAGGCATCACGTATTGCTGGGGCCCCAGCAAGGTCAGGAAGAAGAGCACACCTCTCAGGAAACTGCCTTCCTTAAAGAGTAAATGAGTGAATTATTTATTTGGGAATATGCCATAATGTGTTTGTTCTGAAAAAAAAATGAGGATAAAAAGGAGTAGGACTTTGAATAAGATCATTTCTGAGCTGTGAAAATCCTCAGCTGAAAGCCAGTTAACTTCATGTGGCGCTGGTCATATATGGGGTCACAAGCAATTTTCTGTTAAAATAAGCAAAATAAGAGCTTATATTTCATTTTCACAAGTATTATTCCTTCTCTCCATGACTTCTGTCTGCCCAAAACCATAAGCAAATAGGCATTTAGCTAGTTCTAATACAGTCATATTTTGTGACCACCAGCTTATTACCAGGTAACTTGAAACTCTTTATTTATTTATAATAATTATAAATATATTTATGTATGTATAAAATATGTGGGTTTTATTTCGAAATTTCAGAGGGAATGTTTGCAGAAAGCTTTCTCTAGCTTGAGCCTAATTGTTACTGAAGTCATTGAATTTTTTCTTTTGAAAAATAAGCTTTTCGGTAAACCTCAGAAATAGAAGTATGGGCTTCTCTATTTCAAAATATCAATTAAAACCAGGCAGGAATTCTCTTTTTTACATAGAGCTGCCCTCTAACCTAATTATATGTCCACCAGTAACCATGAGCGTAATTTAACCAAATTTCCCAGAACGGTCACATTCTTCCGTCATCCCTTGCTCTCTTTTGAGCATGGTTATCATGTGGCTGACTTGCTTGTCACTTTGCCAAGCCATAGTTAACTCTCAACTGATATATGTCAGTCCAGCCCCTTAATCATTTAACTTTTCTTGTCTGCTCCCCCTTTTCTATTATTGGTACTTTTTTTATGTCTCTGCTATGCCCTCATTGTGCATCCACGGATACTGTCTGCTGTACAGGTTGACATAAAGTCTGAGCCTACACATCCAAAAATGCTGTCCCCTTTTTGGTGCGTATCACACTGTCAGCATCTGTTTGATGCCCATTTCCCTTGAGCTGTTCCTGCAGTGGCAGGAGAAGGCTTCAGGACCACCAGTTCAACTTGTAGAAAAGATCTATGCAGATTTTTAGCTAATCTTTATCCCCCTGCCATAGGTTTTGCTGGCTAGAGATACACACTTCAGGAAACAACTGACTTCTTTTTCTGGTCCATTACCTTAATTTTGTTGAAAATAAGCTTCTTCAAAGTTTTCCCCCAATTATAATGGAATTTAAGCCATACTTTTCCGGCCTGGAATCTGTGTTGAGCACTTCAGAATTCAGTGGGTTTGCAATTCAGCTATCAGTTTTTAGGACAAACAGATTCAGGTTTGGAATCTCATCAAGTCACACAATATGCAAAGCCTATGAGGCTAAATCCATAGCTGTAACAGCATCTCTTGTGTTCTTTTCCAAGGGTTTCTGCAAAGTTCTATATATTTACACACTGTAACGAAAGGCCTGCAATATAGACAATGATTTTTCAGTATTTAGAATTTATTTTTTAAACTAAGTGGTGAATCTCTGAAGCTCTGGTTAAGAGAAGCAGAAAGCCTAAAGCTGCATTAATTCTGCTGTTCATATCTGAAACCCTGAAAATAGCTCAGACAAATGCCAGTACCAATCTTTACTTATCCCTATTCAGAGTGACATTTGTAGTTTAGAACATACTCATTTCTGCTTCACTGATTTTTTAGGCCCGGCGTGTATAAGATGCATTGACAAAATGCATTCTTGTTAACAAGATTCATCCAGGTACCTCCTCTCCTGACATTTAGAAAACATTCTTTTTCTTAATCCATTTCATCATGAGGGTGGAAAATCACCAGTTTCAATGAAAGTCTCTGAAATTTAGTATCTTTGGGATTATCTGAGGTTAGTCAGTTGTAGAGATTTACTGGGTAATTCAAGACAGCCTTCATGTAATACACGCTTCACAGTAAGTAATAAGAGAAATTAGCATTGAAGATAAACTGTCCTCTGTTGAAATTTCAGGGAGAGCTGATGTTTCCTGAGTTGACAAAACAAAACAGAAAAACAAGACAAGTTTTACGTAAAAGCTTTTGCCTAAATGAAACTCCCGTACTCTGGAGAATGAACGTGTAAGCCATGAAGTGTCACACAGGCTCTTCAAAAAACACAGGAATAATCACTTAAACATGAGGTCTTGTGTATTATCCTTTTTGCTTTTCTGTCATCCCTGGCCCTCCAGTATCCTTGCCCAACTGGATATTTATGCAAGTAAGTAGAGGTTTTTCTGAATTAAGGCCTACATTTCTAACGATATAGACGCCACTTAATGCACAGATCAGCTACTCTTTGGCAAACCTGGCCAGCTTGCACTGGAACGCTTCGATGTCAACGAAGTCCACCACAGGGAATAAAATGCTGGTTATCAAAATAGTGGCTGAACAGGCCTGTTTCCAGTTCTGTGCTCCTCTCATGCCCTCCTGTGTACACATGCAGCAGGCCAAAGCACAGCGCTCCAGAGCTGGCATTTCTGCAAAGGGATGAAGGAGAGCGAAGAGGAGGCTACAGCCCACTGTGCTGACAGAGTTTTAAGCCAAATATAAGCAGATTTCTTAGATCCTTTACGTCGTAGGGCCAGTCAACAGCTCCACACTGTCATAATAAGCGATTTGAGATTACCCTGTGAGATGACATTACTCATTTCTGTAAGTACAGGGGGAGAGAAGCGTTATGTACTCAGTTTTCTGCCTGATGCCCAGATGGTTTAAAGGTAACGTTAGTCTTCCTCCGCTTGCTTTCCATGATACCTATGAGACTGCCTTTCTAGCATGTTCAGGCTGCTGGGAAACAGACAGAAATACTGAAACGCCTTTCTTTTTGGCTATGATCAAGCCAATTATTATATTTTCCATTCGCTTATAAAGGTTACATTTACCCAAATACAGTAAGACATTAAGTTCTCATGAAATCATAAAAACAACTTTTATCTTGCTTTTATCTTGCAGTATTACATTTTGTGGTGCTGTGCCTATTTTCTGCACATAGGTTCAACACAACATCTTTATAATTTATCCTGTCCTGCCAGAACCGGAGTCCTCACCGGTGTGGGACTACAGGAAGAATTACTTTGTCCATCTAAATTAACACTGTTCATCTTGCAGTTCTGCTTACTGAATCACAAGTGCTTTCAAAAACATGTCCAGCAGTGAGCTCACTGTTATAACTTCCCAGGCTTATTGTCTGCGTATTATAATTTTCTGGCTTTCATGCTGCAAAATAGCTGCTGATACCTGAACAGAGCTGAGCACATATCATATTATGGTCTGATCCTGCCTGATGCAGAGCGTCCGTAATCTTGAGTTGTTAGGTCTTAGCAATTTGCAGAGTATTTAAGAAGTAAGTTAAAATATGAAATTCTGAGCCTACAAGGTAAACCTGTTCTAAAGAGCACATGTTGAGAGTCTCACCTCTGTGTGAGGAGGAAGGAACGGCATTACACAGAGCTACTGGACATCCACATTAGAAAGCTCAGTAGCTCCTTGCCTTTTGATCAAGTGCTTCAGGGTAGACTGCAAATGTTTATACAGATAGCGCACTGTGGTTTAGATTTTATGCTTTATTGCACATTTTTATGTCCTCATGAGTTGAAGTAGACTAGCAGTAAAAGGCATGAGTCAAAGTCCACTCCTGAGCTTGTGCCTACACTCCAGTTCTGATGGGGACTTTTCATTAACTCTATCTATAAAACTAGATAGATTTGTATTTCTCATACGATGCACAGTTGTTTAGTAGGTTTTATATGGGAGAGAATACTGCTTGTTCATTATATGGGTATCATGCACCACAAGCCATAGCCTAGTAGATTTTTCATGAATATATATTAGTGAAAAGCCCTCTGTATGACCTTTGCTCTAAAATACTAATTTTGCTGACCTGTTAAATATTGAAATGTTAAATATTGAAACAAATTTAAAAGTTCAGTTAGGCATCAATGTAGCCTATAGGTTACCTTTCATTTTTCCTGATGTGGGGTCGCTACTTCGGTAGTGGTACTTTTTGGTACTTTTTTCACTGAAGATAAAAGTAAAAGCAATTTTTGCAGAGGGAGCTTCCAGAACAAAATATTCAGACAACACATCCCGTAATTCATCATCCGCCAGCCAAGATAGCCCCCCAAGAAAAACAAAAAGTACTGTAACTTGTGGTAGGGCAGAGCATGAGGGTCCAGCATCCCGGGGTGTTCAGTCTGATTGTGCCAGAGCTTTCTCCTGCACCCCGTTACAAAACCTGTGTGCTCTGCTCTCCCGCTCTGCACCTTCCCCTGCTCCCCACTGCATCCCAGGACCTGGGTGGGCTTGCGCCCTCCCCTGGGTTTGCGAGCAGCCCTCCCCTCCTCTCAGCACAAAGCTTCTCTCTTTGGAGCAGCGAGCATTGTGTAAGAGCGTTGTGTAAGGGTGCCGGGGATGAGCCAGAGATAGGTATCTGGCATTGCAGGTAGGGTTACAGGTGGGACTTGTGCAGATGAGCCAGGTCGCCTGGTGGTCACCCCTCTGGCTTTCAGAAGGACATGTCAGGGGGTGGTCTGGTGAGGAGCAAGGAGCTGGGTGGCTTGTCAGTGCTTCTGAAAGGTGCAGAATCCTTCTTCCCACCCATTCCTGCCCTGAGAAGGGACAGGAGGCAGCAGTGCTGGTCCCCAGTGCTGCCTGGGGCAGCCGCTTGCCAAGTGGGAAGGGAAGCCTGAGGCTCACCGGGACATGTTCGGTTCATGATACGAACAGGGACTGGGATTCAAACCACAAAAATACTGTGCCCCTGGCCTCAAGGAGAGGCACAACCACCACCTAAACCTGAAGCAACAGAGTAAGATTAAAAACACCTGACTTGGGTTGGACTAGATGACCTTTGAAGGTCCCTTCCAACCCAAACTATTCTATGATTCTACGATCCCCCGAGCAGTGCGCCCCTTTTTCGTACCCATTGGTTAATCCGATGCATTTGTGTGAAGAAGGAGGCGCTTGGTGAGAATGCGAGAATGTTTAACCACAGTGATTAATGTTAATTGGTTAATCACCTTTCATTATGGGAAAAGAAAGTAAGTGCAGTAACTGGCAATATGGCTTGACAGTGTTTCTAGATTGGAGAATGAAGCCTGAGAATTAATTCTGAATACGGCCTTCTCAGACCAGTGGAGATCAAGAACCCGAAGACGTCTTTCCTGATTTTGGGCAAAACAGGAATATTATTTTCCTGATGCAGGGCCGTAGATGTAAAACACAACTCAGTATCAGAATAGAATGAGCATTTTGCTGCTTTTATTTGAGGTATTCAGTGTGAATGTGAGGACCAGCGAAAACAAACAAACAAAAACAAACAAAAACCCCCACAAACAAACAAACAAAAAAACCAAAACAAAACAAAAAAACCCCACAAACAAACAAATAAGTGGGGTTGAAGTTGAGTGATGGAGGAAGAGCACACTGCCTGGTCTGCTGCCTCGGCTCTCCGGTGGGCTGATAACTCAGGATGTGAGGCAGCAACCTCTGAAGTTAGCACTGCCTGCTCAGGGCTTGTGAGTCAAAGCCATGAGACCTCAGCAACCTCTTTGTGGGCAAATAAGCACTCAATACACAGAAGATAATCTAACGGAGCCTGCTTCCTGTGAGGTTAGCGAAGCTTAACCATAAAAATTGTGTCACTTCTGGCAAGAAAGAAACGTATTCTGCTGTGTCCATGAAGAGTCTCAGACATTTTTGGCATGATGTGGCAGGGCTTCTCCTGTGACTCATCCACCTCCTTCCCATTTATGTCCATTCACCTACTTTTCAGTTGTAAACTCCGAAAAAAGAATCGGATTTCCTCCATCATCTTCCGCATCTATGCCTCCAAGAGAAACCTGCTGTAATTATTGTAGACACCACTTATTCTTCTTGCTCATGTAAAGCAGCAGCCATGCTGGCCCTTCAGAAGACAGCCAATGTTTTGGGTGCCAGAATGGATAAATAGTTCTGTACTTCCACTCTTCCACCCATGTGCCGCTTTCCTTAAAGGAAAAAGAGGAAATTACTTCTGGCATATTAAGTGCAAGATAAAAGCATCCTTTTGAAAACATTTCTGATACATTTGGAACGGTCATTAAAATCACCATCAGGTACAAAGCAGGAATTACACATGGACTCATTTACTATGTATCTTTTGGCAGTTAATAAATCAGCCTAGTGGAGATGCTAGATGGATGAGATGCTGTGCATTCACACTGCAACACCAAGACCTGCCCTGAGAAACTTATTTTCTAGGCGAGGATGAAGAGAAAAAGAGGGCACACACTCTCCATTTTAAACTGTGGGATGCAGGAAGGCTGTGGCAAAGCCAGATACATTAGTGTAATGCTTTAAACAAAAGACTATCTTTTCCTACAGTCATTTCATAATTAGTTTTTTTACACAAGTGACAGCTGCCTTCATGCCAAGTCCCGCTCTCATCAGGGAAAATGGCAAAGCTCCCAGGATAGCTAGAATTTTTCTCTTTATACAGAATTCATTGAAGAACTTTGTATTTCTCCTTTTTAATAGACTGGCGCAAAACCAATAATTTTAGGATTAGTAACTAATTATTTACAGGAGGGGCAGAATTTTTATTTAAAGCTCTCAGTTGTTTACTTCAAGAGCACTTGTGTGTCACTGAGTCACCAAACCACAATTAAATTCTGGGAAACGTCTTATTGTTGAGGTTCACAGGGTCCCATGACATGGTGGGATGGTTCAGAGTCTGATTTTAATTGGAGGCCTGATCTAAATTTGTATCCTCTTTAATCTTTTGATTGACAGACTGTGAGGGATTTTGAAGTTCCACAAGATGTCAGTAGCAGAAGAAAGGTCTTGCGCTGTCAGCTCTGCCTGGGTTGTTTGTACATGACAAATATCAAGCAGAGTATTTTCTTTTCCCTAAAGAGTTCAAGGAGATACCGTCTTTTCTGAGAAGAGCCCAGACAGAGTCTCTTGGGTGGTTTGCTTGGAAGGAAAGACAAGGAGATAAAAATACGTTGCAACGTGTGTGCTGGAGGATATTTTACCAGTTCCCACTGTAAAACTTCCAGTAGGCTTTACTTTGCACTTGTTTCACAAATACAATAAACATGATGGGGTGAGAGGTTTTTTTTTCCCCTTTTTGTTTGTGTGTATGTCCTGGGGTTTTGTGTGTGGTGGGGGTTTTTTGTTTGATTGTTTTGTGGGGGGTTTTGTTTTGTTTGGGTTTTTTTGTTTGTTTTGGGGTTTTTTGGCGTTGTTTCGTCGTTGTTTTTTTTTCTTTTTGGTGCGGGGCGGGGAGCGGAGTGTGTCTTGTTCTGTTTTGTCGGATCGTGAAGCAATTCTGAATCTTGGAATCGCAGTTAATTTAAAGATTCACCAGACATGCCCGGTTAATGTAATGAGGCGTGAAGTGATGACAAAGATAGGGAACACATTACGGAGGAGATAATGGAGCTGTTAATTCAGAAGGTGGAGATTTTCATGGGAAGACATCTCCCCACCACCCTCCCCGGCCCGGTGCTGCAGTGCGGACGGACGGGGGGGGGCGGGGACTCTCCCCTCCGGGCTGCTCCCCCGCAGCCGCCAGGGGGCGCCGCCGCACCGCAATGCGCGGCCCCGCGGGGCCGGCCCGGGGGGAACGGGGGGTGTTTGCGAGGGGGTTCGTGGAGCCTGCGGAGGGTGCCTCTGAAATCCCCGGTGTCTCAGCTCCCGGGAGGGTGTTGAGCCCTCGCCGCTGTAGCGCGGGGTGTGTGGGGGGGCGGGTTTGGTGAGCTCAGGTGAAACTGCGTCCCAGATACATTAATTACACGGTACATGCGGTTGCTGCGGTTCAGCTGCTTTCTCGTTCTAGCGGTGTAGCCTGTGCCTAAACGGAGCAGATGTGCTCCGTGTCCCTTCAGCCTGCTGTTGGAGGGTGTTCGTGTCCATGGCAGGGAAGGGAATGGCTCCCCGTGTGTGGCCGAGAGAAAATACAGACAAGGCTGTGGCACTGAATGGTCAGAGAGAAATAAAAACCTGAGAGTTCGTTAACGAAGATCAAAGGACAGTTTCTTAACGTGAGATGTCAGTCAGGAGAAGTTCTGCTTCCCCTGTAAGATGTCACTTGCACGCTAACACTATATACATTGTAGAATCACAGAATCATTTCAGTTGGAAGAGACCCTCAGGATCATCGAGTCCAACCATAACCTAACTCTAGCACTAAACATACATGTTATTATTATGTAATATATAAAATAATATGTATATATTACTATAACATACATGTTTCCTTATGATCAAGAGAGCATGGCTGATCCCAGGCTAGTTTTCTACTGGCATTTGTGGGTCAGTTGTAGGCCTTTGGTGTCTTATTTAAAAATTCTAATGAGATCTTGTTTCTGTTCTGGAGTAATGCCTTTAGGATTGTCTCTGCTCGGATGGGATTGTTGGTGCTTAAACCAGGGAGCAGGCTGGGATCATCCAGCTGGGCGCTGTGTTTTGGGCTGAGATGGCTGAAAAAGGGCACACTGACTGTGATTCCTCCGTTTGAAAAATGTCATAGCGAGTATAAATACCAATACTGCTGGAGGATGATGCTGTAGCTGGTATTAGTGACTTTATTTCCTGACATAAAATTAGCTTGCAGGGCTTTGGTCTTTGCTACCAAACAGAAAAGGAGTATAGTTATTGTGTCAGTATGTATGTATGGACATCTGAACAAGGGAGGCAATATAAATATTAGAACCACAACTTTAGGATGCCTAGTCCAGTTCCTCATGGCAGCAGTTATCTCCTTAAAACAGAAGATGCCATTGTTCAAAAGTTAAGTAATAAGTACATATAAATTAGTTTTCTACCAAATGAATAAAATTACTATTTACATGTCAAAACTTTGTAAAAGTGTATAGACTTCTGAGTTTCAAATGAGCGAAGAATAGGTGCAACTGTAGAGAGAGAATTTCTAATTCCTTTGAATCCTCTATTCTTACTGAACCTGAAAGTAATCAGGATATATCATTAAAAACTCTGAGATATAAACCAGTTCGCTCCTGGAGTTACATATTAGACCTAAGGAAACCTCTGCAGAAAAATAAAGTGTTCCATGAAGTGAGCAGAGGTTTGTTTTTTTTTTCTGCATCAGTACCCAGCAGCTTTTCGACCTTGCTTCCAAATCCCTGTTACCCACAGCTCCTCCAGTCCCCCAGGCTTTGGACATGACTTGCATTCGTTGCCTCATACATTTAAGCAAGGTGCACTGAATTTAATGTGTTGAGCCATCGAACATGGACTGTGGTATCTAAGACCCAAAATGTTCCATCCTGTTTAAATGTTAATCGTATTCTGCAGGTTTGCATTTATGGATGTATTACATGGGGTTTTTTTCCCTTTTTTGGCAGGTGACGTTGGTAACGGAAGAAGAACGAGAATGATTACATATCCATAACTCCCAGCAGTATGTCAGGTAATGATATTTCGTAAGAGCATCCATGAAATATTCCTTGCTTTGCTGGAGTGATTATTATTAAGTGTTTACTGCAAAATACTGCTTTAACAAGTTCTGAATGCATTAGTACTGGGAGCTGAAATCTTTCCTCTACCCCGAGCATAGAGTTGTGGGACAGACAGTAATGTTCCTCAGCATTTTTCCGCCCGAACTTTCATCCTTCTTGTTTTTTCTTCAGAAACAAAGTTGTGTTTTGTTCTAAATGGACATTCCCGCTTCAACATTTCTGCGGAAGCTGCCAGTACAGTGACACCTTCTGCTGCCTAAGTTATTTTGTAACATGGACATGTCCCCTGAGGTTCAAACTGAGACAGCCAGATTCATTTTACATAGATTGCCGAGTACTCTTCAGATAATAATTGACTAGATCTGCAGGTGGGCTTAAGATCCAGAGTTGAAATGATCATTTTGAGTTTGCTTAGCCATCTTATGCATGCCAGTTGCAAAGCATTTGAAGGCTATACATAAATTAGCTGTGTTGAAAACCCCATATATTCTAATTCCAGAAGACAGTGTCTAAAAAGATGTACGTATTCTGTGGAGATCATGTAGAAAGCCAGAGAATTTCAGACTTCGAGAATTTGGTTTAGTATTCATAAAATTGCGTAAGAAAGGAAGATGTTCTGCTGATGCTGTTTGTCAGCGCATACTTCAAGAGCCAAATGCCATGAATGAGACCTTTTAAAAGGCTGTTTGGAAAATGCAGCATGTGCTACATAGGGACAATCGTAACAAACAAGACTGAATCCTCGTGTAATGCTCAAGGGACAGTTTATTTTTACTGACTGGGCAGATCAAATATCCTTTCCCCTAGGAGGCTCCCGTCCTTTTGTATTGGCCAGCAAGGGGCAGCAGCTGCCTTCACCGGCAAAGGTGGTCTTTTAAGTTTAGGGTCCTAGATATGAGGTGGAGAGTAGAATTCATGGCGAGAAACACAGTATTGTTTAAATGCACGCCTTCAAAGTAAAATGTTTTATTTGGTAATGTGCAAAGATGTGCCATTTTGATTTCTGTTTTCAGGGTTTCTTTGCTGTCCATTGAATTGGAGGTTAGTCACAGATGAATACGAGATGGGGGCAGAGGGCATCAGGGCTTCTTGTGGAATGAGGTGGTTGGTGTGTCAGGCTCTGGATGAGCATCACCACCACACAAGGATCAGGAAGGAGTTCGTATCCTTAGGCTACGTTGGCAGGACCCACTAGAGTGTTTTTGCATTTTTCTGCAGGCATTCTAGGCATGATGATTTCATTTGGCAAATACCTGTTTTGGAAGATTTTTAAGCTTTGACATATAACTCAGTCTCTCCAGCTGTCTGTCATGCTCTCTTCTGTCTCGTGTTAAACTCTGGTTTTGACCTTTTACTACAGGGCTTGATTTTGCTGTGGTTTTGGAGGGAGCCATTAGTAGCTCGTGCTATGTGATGGCAAGAGATGGGGAAGGAAATGCAGTATCCTCTCCTTATGCTCACTGTATCTGTTCGGGGTGTAGCTTCCCGTGGAGGGGGTGTTTATGAAGAATTCCCACTAGCACTCTAACCAGACCTGTCTCCCTGGACCTCCCCCTGGCAGGGAAGCTCTGCTAAGCTCAGTGAAACACAAAGCTTAATTGGAAGGACCTGCGTTTCTTTTGAAAGAAGCGGGCAGAACAAATACGTGCAAAGAAAATAATCGCCAGGCAAAAAAGAAAAAAAAAGGTTCATTGCACAAGATGACTGTTGGTACAGCTGTGGATGACCAACACTTTTCATTATGAGCAGTTTATGTTTTCTGTTTCTCATTATAGGAATGAAATTCCCTACATGAGTGTGAATGTGAAAAGAGGCATGGGTGAAAGAAAAATCTTTCAAACTCTATAAAAACTGCATAAATACCACCATCCAGAGCCAGACAGGATTCCTTTCCTAATGAATGAAAATGAAAACTTAGATTCTGTTACTGAGTCACTGGAATGTGAAAGCAGAATTTAATCCAAAACCAAACCAGTTGCCTAAAATAATAGGCTGTATTATTCTGATTTTTTGATAGATAATTTTTCTGCCCATATGATACATTCTCACTGCAGTAAGAATTATCCTCTCATAGGCACTACCCCAAAGCCTTCAGTTTCTAGTGCAGCCTAGAGGAGTTTTCCTGACAGAAGATTGTAGCATTTGGCCTTTGGTAGTAAAGCTAGGCTTTACTACATTTGCAGTTACCATAGGAAAAATATTTTGAATATTTTGACATTCCAGCTTTAAAAACACATACTGGTATGATTATTTTATGGCACAGGTCTGTAATTGTATGTGCTTATAGCTTTTAATAGAGAGTTCAAGTTTTCCAGAATTATTTTGGGAACTTCAAAGTTATGGCTAACACGGAAAGATTTCACAAGTGTAGAAGCCCTTACTTCAAAGTGAATAAAGTGAAAAATAAAACGCAAAACGAATGCACCAGGTACAATTTTTGCATGCAGAAAGATGAACTGAAGGGCAAATGTTGAGTTAATGGAGTCCAAACTACTTTTGCTTTTTCTCAGAACGTAGTCAAAATAGAGTTCACACAGCAGTACAGGTGGAATTAATGAACGCCTAATATTGGGACATTAGAAGCTGACAAATGAAAAGCTGGACCGACAGGTTTTGCAGACACAGTTTTACCGTATACTTTCGCAATTCTGCCGGTTCTAAGTGTCAGAACTTGCTTAACCAGTTTTATGTGCACATAACTCAGATGATGACCAAACTTTGAGATAACGGGATGCTTCTGGAGAGGGAGAGCTGGACATGATATGTCTCGCAGTGGAGTATTAAGTCTGAGACAGATGCATTCTGTTCTCATAAACTGAAGCTCGGTACATCCTGAAAACAAATATTTTTCGGATGAGTGATCACACATATCAATATAACAAAGCAATTCTGAAAGTTTAGCTTTCCTGTTTTGAAATGTGATTTTTTTTTAAAAGTTCATTCTTTTTTTATGATGAGGGCTGCAGCAGAGCTGATGCTTTTAAAGAAGAATATAAAAATGTATTTAGGGAATGTAAGTAAAATATGTTTGGGGTTTTTTTTCAATAGAAATAAGTGGGAAAAGTGACTGGGTGTTCCCCCTATAGTTCGCAGCAGCTTTACAGTTGGCACCATCAATTCCTGTCCACAGAGTAATACCTGGAAAAAAATTATAAGTATTTTAAGAATTAGTACTATCTTAGCAATAACTACAAGTCTTTCTGCTATACATTTGCACAATAGAATAGAAAAATTAAAAACTTGGAAAGTACTGTTTTCTCATTGACAAGATAGTACTTTCAAATAAGTATGTAGCATAGTTCATTAAAATATTCTTGCCGTTTAGATACTGTAGTGAAGGTTCTGGCTTTAGCGTCACTATTCACTGGCAATAATCTTTATTCACTGGCAACATTCTGTCACTGAAGGCTCCTTCTGTACATTTTCTCCCAAAATGCAGGGCAAGCCCTGACACAGATCTTCGTCGCACTTTGTTTACTGGAGTGAGAACTGAAGAAGGAATTCAAGAATGGGTTCTAAAAACCACAAAATAGTATTTGTAGAATACAGTAGATCTCATTAGTTTCACCTTCATGGCAGATGAAAATGGAATGTAAAGAATGGGATAGCTGGGTCAGTGAAGTCTGCAGCAGCTCTTTGCCTGACCTCAGTAAGGCCAGGACTTTGCTGTGCTTTTACCTGGAGTTTCATAATTGACGCAGACGTTGTGCTTCTACGCTCAAATATTCACACTGTTCTATTTACTAATGGCTATCAAGTTAGGTCAAGATAGGAATTATAATAAAATTAAGTGCTCACATTAGGGAACATAATTTAAATGTCATAAATGCGTGTTTTCAGAAAGTAGAATTTAATATGCAGCATTTCTTGTAACAGGTCACTCTTTTGGAGAAGAAAATTAATCCGCTTTTGTGCAACAAACCCATTTGAAACCCAGTGTCTCCAAGGGTGTTGTGTGTAGTTTCCAAGAACTGGAAGAAGTGATAGGACAGGAAAGGTACCACCTTTCCTTCATGCATCTTTTCACAGTAATGCATATTAACTTGTAAACTTGCCATTAATTCAGATGGAAAATAGTTTGTTGTCTAACATCAGTTGAGACATTGTTTCTCCTGAATTTCTGTAATGATTTTCCTAGATAATTTCTTTTGACATATATCACTGTCTGACACTTCTCGTCTACCAGACCGTGATAAAATCCGACTAACTCAAGTGTATTATTCTTTTTAGTAATGGACTTTTTAGAAGGACAGTAAATACTTTAATATAAGGTTTTATTATGCCAGGATTCAGCAGCTTTGTAATGAGCTTTTGGGGATTTTCAAAAGGTTAACAAGATTTATATTGTGGGATGTTTTTGCATGAAGCTATGAATCACTTCATGATGGCTCTTATTACTTAGAAGCATATTTTTTGAATATGCAGTTAAAAATATCACACTTGGTAAGTTCTAGGTTACAGACATTCTGGTTTAATTTTAACTTTTTTGTTTTAAACTTTAATGTTTTTAAAAGTGCTATATAAACCCAAAAGTTTCAAAAGGCAAATAGTCTGTATAACATTTTGTAATGTTTAAATTTTTTATGCATTTCTTTTTTAATGTGTTGGGGTTTTCTTTCCCATCATGGGAGGAAAAAAAGGCTCTGTAAAGAGTTGGTTTTTTTCTTTAGGTGAACATGAAGATCTTGTATTTATGTGTTTCTAAAGGTGTTTAAGTTTAATATTTACAACTCAGGGATACCTGCTGTATTTCCAGATAAGATACACATATTAAAAAAAAAATCTGGTTAGATTTCACAAAGAACGGAGAAAACAAACATATTGTTTTTAGCTTTGCAACATCTGCTAGCCATTTCTTAAGTATGCTTCCTTATGTTAGTGCTGATATTTTTTCCTTTTATATTTTTTTTCAATAATCCGTCAGTGTACTTAGTCCCTTTCTACAGCAGGTTGTTGTTGTTTTTTTTTTTCTTTTAAGAGAGATGCTTCCTTTTATTAACTTATTTTTCTCAAATTTATTTCTGATGGGGGCAGACTGTTGTGTTTGAAATTTTGAGCATCATTCTTAGCCTGTGTAGCGCTGGGTTTCACTGCTGCCATCAGTTAGGAGTGCATACTGTTGCCAGTGTAAAAACATAGTTATTAATTTCACAGGCAAAAAAACTTTAAAAATTGTTAATTAAATAACCCAAAAAGTCCTTGTGGTTTTTTTTCTAAGCATTATAAAATAAAACACTTGCCTGTGCTTGGCACAGGAGATGCAACCTGCCATTTCGTGTTCTTCCTAAGCCTGAGCACAGATGCTGCTCAGTTCTTCTGATGGCTGGATGTCAGAGCAATGAACTTACACTGCTTTTCCTTCATATACAGTCCCATATGTAGAGAGGACTGTGATTTTTTTTTGTGCCATATGTAAAGCTGTCGATGAGCTATAGGAAAGCTACTATCCAATCAGGCATTTTTCCAGTTATTTCTGTATAAACAAAATACCTTTTACATTCCCTAAATGCATTTCCGATGGTGTTCTTTAAAAGCATCAGGTTTGCTACAGTGTTTATCATAAAAAGAAGGCAAACATTTAAGGAAATGTTTAAAGGTTGTGAAACAGGAAGGCCAGACTTTCACATCTGCTTTGTTATATATGTGATCACATGTCTGAAAACTGTTTAGACCTGTACCAAGCTTCAGTTTATTTCAAGCTTTAAAGAATTATCTCCTCATATCCCAGGTTTTCTTTCTTTTTGAAGAAGCCTTTGCATTATTTGGCCACACTTTATTAGTTTATTTGTTGGGTTTTGGCTCTCACAAGTTATATATTTGTCAAGACTGCTAGTTTTCAGACCACTTTTTTGTTTGTTTGTTTGCCTGACCATTGATCAAACCTCAGTCCTTGAACGGGAAGTGTTATTTCAAGATACAGGGTCTCTCTTTAAGCAATTCTAAAACTAAAATCACTTGAACCGTTTCATCATCTTGAAAAAAAACTGTGAGCTTCAATGATTTGCACATATCCCCAGGACCTGCTGATAGTAAACAGTGGCCAAATATACTGTCCTTAGTGAGGAGGGATGGAAAGTCCCGTGTGGGACTGAGTGAGGACCATGCGAATTGGTTTGAAAGCTCATGGTGAAAGCAGCGCCCAGAGCCAAGGTTTTACAAAACGGTCGTAGTGATTTGAAGTGATTTGAGTCATTTCCCAAATGATTTAACTTTAATTTACACATTTTTAGAGATCTATTTTGTAGTATTTTGATCCGTAATCTGGAAATGGTGTTTTGGCTTCTCACCTTTATTTTAGTAGGTTCCCAGGCATTGAAAGAATTACCTGACATAATGTGAAGACAGTAAAAGTCCATTAACATTCCCATATTCACACAAGCAGTGGTCTGCAAAATGAGACCTGGAGAGGTGCATTGCTGTCTGTTGGGCATCAGATTAATCTTGGTTTGAAAGAAACACAGTGAGGTGGTTCTGGACATAAAACAGAGAGAGATACTGGAACTCCTGGATTGGGAGAGTGTTAGTGGGAACAGAACTCATACATGCTTGCTTTGTTCTTACTCCTCCCTGGGTATCCACCTCTGGCTCCTGTTGGAGAACAGTAACCGGGTGAGCCGGGTATACTTTGCTCTCAGACACAAAAAAAACCAAAACAACATCTTTCACTAGCGCAGAAATGCGAGAGGATCAAATGCATTTAGTGTCTATGTGGCTCTACTGGTTAACATCACCTTTCCCTTCCATTCTCTATCCCGTATTACTGCTTGGTCCCATATAGTATCTTTCCGTATTTTTATTGTATCTGTAGCTGTCATAAGATTCCATATTTGGGTACACAACTCCTGTTCATTTCTCTAAGGAGAGCGTTTCAGGTGGCTCTTTACAAACCAAAACCCTCAACCATTTGCTTCTCTGCATTGAGAACCTGCTTCTGGTTAACTTACAGTTGAGCTGTCATGTTCTTCTGGATATTCTTTTCCTCTGGTTAATTTTTTCTTATGTTTAGAAATTGGAGCATAACGTCAAGCCCAGGTTCTTGATGACATAAGTATATGTCTAGTATTACTTCAATAGTTAATAGAAATTCAGTGTGTTTTTAAAAAGCGATTACACTGGTTCACACTGAGGAGCTCATTAAGATGCTGTCAGCAAGAACAATGATAAAGCTATTACACTGTATATTACAAGTTTCGTAGTGTTACCTTTTCTTACACTTTGAAAACTCTTTACCAAGTTTATTGTAATAGCTGCACACTCTACTTTCATGTTGATCTAAGCTTTGTCTAAAAGATCGTTTGAAAATATTGAAATTTAATTTATATTGAAAGACATATTCTAAAATGTAATATTTAAATGTTTTACATTAATATTGGCACCGTTAAAGCAAGTAACAGTACAGCAGTCCTGGATTAAAGAATCCTGGCTCTGTTTACTTCCACACATACACACACGTGTTTCTGAAGTGCTGGAAGTGGTTTCAGTAGACATGGCCAGTTCCACCTGCTAATCACAGCCTCTTTCTCTCCTTGTACACTTTTTTTTCTTATAGTCACAGTCAATTTTACATTTAAAAATTTAGGAAAGAAGCACATGTTTTTAAAGGTTTTATTTAGCACGTTACATGAAAGCATGGTTTGCCTATTTGTAAAGAATCTGGCTAGTCTGTATTGCTGTGCTCCATCCTTCTGCTTGTTCGAGGATCACATGAACCTAATTTAAAAGTTGGGAAACTCAATTGAGAATGTTTCCTTGTTTGGTAAGGAAGAATAAGAAGAAAATGCTATGGTGTTATCTGGGAGACAGAAGGGAAAGAGAAAAGGAGAGGAGAAGAGGAGATGCAAAATAGAGGAAAGAAAATAGAATGCTGTGAACTGACTGCAACATTAATGAGAAAAAACCGAGAGCTTAGCCTTGTCCGGCACAGATAGTTTTATCATCCCCTGCACAAACATACATGAAAACTTTACATGCTTTTACTTAAAGTTACTTTTGTGTCCTTTAAAGTGGTTGTACAAAACATGAATTGGGTCTTAATTTTGCAGGGGCGGAGGGGAATGTCCTTTAATTGTAGCTCACTTGCCTTGTTTTTTTTTTTTCTTTAGTCGTTAAGTAAAAATCATCTGGTGTTATCGGACTGGGTCCATACAAAGCTCGGCTGCTTGATCCACCTACTGTGCACCCCTCAGTCCTAATCCTGATTACATTTGCCTTAGCCGATCCCTCTGAAGCCAACCCACTTCAATGTCCTTAGATGCTTGCATACTTCAATGTCTGAAAAAAAAACCCAAACAAACCCAACCAAAACAACAGTAAAGTGCTGTTGCCCTTGCTGCTCTGTTTTCAATAAACTGCAAATATGGGAGGAGGTAAAACTTTATAGAAGAATCACTTTTGTTTTGCAATCAAGTAACTTAATGACAATTCAGAGACTGCTAATGTGTTCACCTACCCCTGCTATTTTGATCAGCTACAAGTTGAAACAGCTACAGGCTGTGAGCAGTTTTGGAATGTAAAATAACTTCTTGTTGTGAGAGGAAGTGTCTTTGTAACTGTAAAAATAGCAATCCTCTGACGTCCCAGAACTGCTGATGTACCTTTTGCCTTGAAACTAAGCGAGAGCCTGTTACTGAGGGTGAAAAAGAAATGTTTGCACCCCCAAAAAACAGTGAGCAATATAGACTGAGGAGCAGAGGCTGATGACTTGTGTGGTCACACAGCCGCTTTCATCACCTATGGATCTAGCTGTCGATTGGAGCTACCATGGTACGAAGCTGCAATGATAATCATGATACAAATGCCAGTACTAATGGTGATACAAATGCCAGCCTTGGGTGGAACTGGGCAGATCCCGAGCTGGGAAAACGGGTGTATCTCTCAGGGAATGACAGGGAGGATTTGATGCGGTGCCTCTGGGGCTGTTGTGGTGAGCAGGAGGAACAGGCAGGCTTTTCAGTGTGCTTTGTGGTCCTCCGCTGTGCACCCCGAGCTTTTGTCGAAGTTCAGGATGGGTGCACAGCTCATTCCAGCATGAAACGCTGCCCTCCTGGTTGCAGGGCTACGACCTCATGTCTTTTTGGAAGGAAGAAGTTGTGAGTTGTGCTAAAGAATCTTCCTTTACTCCTGTTGGCAGATACTAGTGGAGAAGTAGGAAAAAAAAGCATTTAACTGAGATGAAAACAGATTAATTGTTCCATTGTTGTTATAGTCCTTTATATACTGGCGTTCAGATAACACTGCATATCTGACAACCTCCACAATTAGCCATTAGGAGTCTTTGTCTTGGTCTGTAATAAACAGTTTTTGAGGGATTCTCTTCACCTGTCCTTTTAGTTCAGCTCAATGGGAACTTCATCTGCTAAAACTTTTCTGCTTCGATAAAACAAACTTACCTTAAATGACACTCTGATGGGAGCTAGAGGAGGTCTTTTGAACTGTTGACTGCTCAGATGCCAGTTATTGCTACGGTGTACTGCTTTTCTGTCTCTGAAAGTACTTGATGATTCCTTTACTTATGTTGACAAGAACAGCTCTAGGCCCTTCTTACTAGTCCCACTTTACTCTGAAATAGGGCCTGTGGTTTTAGTTGTGATTCATCCCAGTAGGCTGTACTTCTTTCTGCCTTGATTATAGCCATTTTAATGGTAGCTAGAGAGAGGGAGAGAGATGCTTCTCTTACAATTAGGGAGCTCAGACAAAATTACATTATCATCCTTTATCAAGGGTTTTGGGTTGACAAAACCAAGAGCAGATGTAGGAGATTCAAATTGCATTCTCTGTTGAGAAAAGAACTGAAAAGAGAAAGAACTGAAAAGAGAAAGGAAAGAAGGGAAAGGAAAGGAAAGGAAAAGAAAAGAAAAGAAACGAGAACAAAGGAAAGGAAAAGAACAAAAAAGAACGGAAAGCAAAGGAAAGAAAAGGAAAGGAAAGGAAAGGGAAAAGGACAAGAAAAGAAAGGAAGGAAAGAAAGAAAAAAAAGAAGAAAAGAAAGAAAAAAGCTTTGGAGAAATGCAGGCAAGATATGTTAAAACAAAAAGGAGAATAAATAATATAGTCCTGTAGTGAAGCTGTAATTTAACATTTTAATAAGCTGAATGGTAGTTAAGGGCATACGTATCTGCTGCACCACAGTACAGAAGGTATAGGAAAAGGAGACGAAATGAGACCCCCTCAGTGGTGGTTCCTTCCAACTTCATCATTGTCTGGCATAGAATGTAAAATGTCCCTGGTGTCTGAAGGGGATTTGTGAAATTAAGTAAACTGCAGCTAACATAGGAGTCAGAATAGTGAGACAAATTTCAGAGGGAACTAAAAAGAGAGGATAAAACTACTTGATGCTGGGTTAGCGTTTGTAAATTCCGCCTTGGCAAATTCAAAATGACGGAAGCTATAATAGAACCTGTTTCTTCTCATAGTTGAAGTGTATCTAAAATCGTTTTTTAAAATCCCACAGCTGCTTTGCAAACACAGAAATTGAAAAATAGGTTTTAATTTTATTTTTTACGTTAAGGTGAGGTTTAGAGTTCCTTGCTAAAGCTAAAAATTTGTAAGCCTTGTGTGACATCCTCTTTGAAGCCTTGCGCAACAAAAATTTTAACATTGCAGTGAGTGTATATTTTTTAATTAAAATCAAAGGTAAAGCAAATCCTCATAGGCTAAACGACAGCAAAGGTGACCTTTAATATCAAAGATAAACTTGGGAAAAAGATATAGAAAATTTTGTCTGACAAGATTGAACACCCTGAATAAGGAATCACTGGCTGATTTCCAGGACTAACAACAAGTAACTGAGTAACTGAGAATATAACTGACTTTTTCAAACAAGGTCAAGAATTGTGTGGGGTCAGTGGTCTGCTCAAGAAATGGACAAAACATAGAAGTACCTCTTTATGAGTGAGTTACAGCAATGCCTGTTTTTTTAATACATATTGCATATGCCTGACTCCTGCGTTTATATAAAGATGCAACATCATCCATGCAGGGAGAGAACTAGAAGTTGAAGGAAGACAAGGAAGAGAAGAACAGCCCTGAACTGTAGGGTACATTGTCTGAGGTTACACCAAGCCCCGTGGAAGGGTGGGTTATAGTGCGCAGCTCCTCTTGTGCCAAGGAGAGTGAAGTGGCCAAGTTTGGGTCAGGTCTTACAGGGAAGTTCTGTGCAGCTCCCAGAGGGTCTTACCCAGTCTCTCCCTCTGAGCTTAAATGTATTATTAAGCCTAGAAGATACAGAAGTATTCAAATTATTTTAAATATATATATATTATGTTCTTTTAATTTTTTAAAAATTCCTAGTATTTTCTGGGTTACTTTCACTATTCTATTTTAAATCTAATTGACCTCCTACGAGTGGTATTCTCCTGCCATATTACCTGCATTTAGAGTTAGTTTTTAATTTTACTAAGAAAACCAAGTCTGAACCAAGAGCACATCTATAAAGCCAGAAGTAGGTGACTGCAGATTCTGTAGTTAACTGCCCTATGCATTGAAGTCTGTGATGCCAGGTAGTTTCTGATATAAATCATGTTATTGATGTCCATCTGAGATACAGTGAGTAGAAGGAATGGACTTTTAATGTAAAATACCAGGTGAGCTTACACTCCCAGCAGAAAAAGAGGTATGCAATGACATTTAAAATAAGATAGTGAGGAAAGCTAAATATGCTGTCAGGGATTAACACAGGATAACAGTATTTAATACTAACCATAATTAAGTCTTCTGAATATGTCCTATATTAGCAATAGATGTCTTAAGACAAAACTTTCAGAAACAGTAATAGTATGATAGATGCGGTAACTGAAATCTAAACTTATTTTTAATAGTTTTTATCAGGAAATTACTTAGTATGCACTTATTTACTAATATGTATATGAATTACTGAGTAAAACACATGTAAAATTAACTCTTAGGTCCATTAAAATAGCAGAGTCTTGCTATGATTAAAACCACAGTGGATATCAGTCATCAAATGTCTGGAATTTGCTATTTTTCTATATGCAAGCTAGAAAGCTATTTTGTATTTGAATTTTTATACATGCAATATAAAATAAAATAATTAATGTGGAGTATCATCTCTGATGTGTCATTTCTACAGCGTTTAGTTTTGCTACCTGAAAACAGAAAATGGGCTATATTTAGTTTTACAGATTTATCAGCTAGTGGCATCTCAGTTTCTTCTATATAAGAATAAATAAATTTGCTTCATCATTATGACTGATCGGATCAAATCATGCAGCTTTAGTATTGTTCATTATGTGCGCACTGGACCCAGATGCCCATACTCCGGTGATAAAATTAGTGTCTGATACTCCCCGGTGACCACAACTTGAGAAGGGCAGTAGGTAGCACAAGCGGAACTGCTAAGCATGCCCACATAAGAATGTCACACTTAGGTAACAGAGTGTCCCTCAGGTCAGCCTACGATAAGAGCAAAGTCAAACAAGGCTGAATCCTTGATGTTTTGTGTTCTAAGTATCTGAAAATTGTTCACGACCAGCCTCGACCTACAAGACCTCAAATGATCATATGAGCAAGGCAATAAATCGGTGGTAACTTGCCCTGAGGCCCGTGTTGTAGTGGCGATGTTGTGAAAGTTACATCTAGCGTTAGCCTGTCCACATAGATCTGCCTACTCGTTCGGGCTTCACAGACGGGAAAATTTTATATTTCCTAATACCAAAGGGGAGCTATGGTGGCTGAATGGGCATGGCTGAAAGGCTCCGCTTCGTGCCACTGCGGTCCGGTGGAGATGCACAGGAATACCACGGCATCAGGAGAGCTGGGGAACCGCTTGCTTTCCAAAACTCCACACCTGAGCAAGATCTTGGCAGTGCCAACGGCTTGTAGCAGCCCTGCAGTATTTGCCAAACATCCAGGACGTGGCCTCCTGTCATGGGACAGACTGATTCGCCTTCCTGACAGAAATCAGAAATGGAATGTAGTGGGCATACCGGAAAATCGTTTGTGTAGGAAAAGACACTCCAAAAATTGTGATATCCGGAGGAACGGAGAGCAGCTTTTGCAATGTCGACACGCTTCAGCTTGGACTGGCACCATTTTACAGCCAGGCCATACAAAAGCAAACTTTCAAGTCATGTCAAGTGCCCAGGAATACCAAAAAGAAGAAAAAAAGTATACAGGTAACTGGCATTATTCTGCAGAGCACAGCAAATGCTATATGAGAAAAACAACAACAACAACTAAACAAACAAAGCAACCAGGTTGTTACATCTTTGTTTATAGTCAGGGCTTTGGCCATTAGTAAAAGCATTATTATGTGGGGAATGTTTTCTTGTTACCATTTTTTTTAACAGGGATAATTGTGATTTCTAGTATTCCTTTTTATTGAATTTAGTACCTTTGTGAAGAGCCCTGATGACGATGTGATGAGTACTTACTGAGGTTTTCTGTGTGATACTTAATATAAAATCATATCTATCCTTTAGCCCTTTAAAAAGGTATTTGTCTCTCTCTTTATGGGCTTGATAAGCTGATCAAAAATCCTTTCTGAACATGACCTTTTAAAATAAAACATATATTTGATATTTTAAAAATGCAAAGGCAAATTAAAGCATTCTTTTACTACTTTCAGGGTGTTCATCTCTAACCTACGACTGTGTTGTCTTTTCTTCTTCCTTATTATTAAGCATCCCCAAAGCCTCAGTAAGTCCACATACAGAACTCAAATAATGGAACTTCTTGTTATGGGTATTCTTTGCCTCAGTAGTCAGGTGAATTAAGCATTTTCTTTCAGGTAGTTTTTTTTGTTCACATCAGCGCAGCGTTAAAGGAATTCCTTTTAAGAATCACATTCGGTTAGATATTGGCACAAATTTAGTGCTTAAGTTATTTTTATTCCTTTTTACACGGGGATAAGTAGTTCTTCATTGTTCTTCACCTAAAAAATAATTGCTGCATATTGGGAGGGAGGGACTACAAGTTGTTTTCTTTTACTTAAGTCTTGCGTCACTTCAGGAAGAAAGATTACAGTGTCAGGCAGGATATCACCTCATGAAAAAGTTAAACTGGTCTAAGTACCTGATTTCTTTAGCTTTAGTTGCTCTTTACCTCAGAGTGCCTCTTTGCTAACAGATGTCAGGTGTTGATCGCTTTAACGTCTTACTAAGGGCTGTCAGGAGGCTGCCAAAGCCAGACAGTCTCACCCAAGAGTCTGTTAATTACGTTGTGTCAAGCTACATTAGCTAGCTTGCTGCTCGGTTTTATTTTTGAACAAATGGAACTTTTTACCTCGCAGTTTTCGTGTGGAGTTGGGGTAGGGAATGACTCAGAAAAGGTACATGTTTGAAGTCTTGGCGGTTACTTTCTCAAGCGATAAGCTGCGTAATTAACTGATGTCTGCTAACAGGGTCTTCCAATTAGGAGATACGGGGAGACTTAACAAATTGGGTTGTCTGGGTCACAGGTCTATAATTACTCTTAGCAGTATTTGCTCAGGGACTATCTTAAAAGTTGTCAAACACCGTTCGAGAATTTTGTTAGCCGGTTTGTTGGCAGACCTCTCAAGGAGGAAGAGATGGTGTGGTACCTACATGTGTGGAGAACAGTGCAAGGAACCAGCACAAGAAAAAGCAGGCACGAACCCTGGAACAGTCTTGATCGTGGAAGAGCAAGCTCCATTCTCTTTTAACCAGATTTATTCAAGGTGTCAAGTATTTTCAGGGAGAACTGGATTCGTAGTGAATCTGAACATTTAAATATAAACGATGACATTCTTTCTTACCCAAACAGACTAATGAGTCTGAAGTGTTTCAGTAAAAAGCGTATCACACTGGCATTTTATGAGTCACATGCAAATTTAGTGGAGTGTCACAACCGAGGTACAGCAGGTTTTGTGAGACAAGTGGCTTTAGAGAAAGGCCTGACATAAAACATGTTGAGAAAAGCGGTGTGCTATTGTGTAAGGTTTTCCTCAGGTTTAAACCAGGGGAAGCTAGTTTGAAGCTTGCTGCATCTGTTGCAAACCCAAATAAATGGTTTTAATGCCAGGAAGCTTTAGCTCTTTTCCCCTCAACTGTATCACTTGCTATAATAAATATAGTGTAGACAAAATGACAATTTTTAATATCTTCGTTTCTGAGACATACTTCAGGAGCTGTCAAATGCTACTGTAACTTTACAGCACTAGAATTCCGTAATTCTACGTACTTTATGATTTAGTGGCAAGTAGAGTTTTCAAAATAAGAGAAATACTATATAAAGTTAATTTTTTGTTCTTGTAAGTGCCCAATATTATTTTGGATTCTCATGTTAGAGGTTTAATCTCTAACACTAAGACCCAGGAGGGTCAGGACTGATGCGAAAAGTTGATACGTAGATTCCTCAAACAGTAAGTTTGCATAGTCATATTTTTGAGGAACCATTTTGAGTCTCCGATCGTAGTACGTAAAGTGAATGAATAAGGTAGTGCAAATATATACATTAAAGAGAGGTGGTAACTCATCATGTCAGCACAGAAATAGCTGTATTTGACAGATTACGTGTGTTGCAAAAGCCACATTAGTACTTCTGCTCAAAAGGTGTTATCATTTTCAGTATATTTTCTTTGACATGGCAAGATAGATACTGTCTGGGATGTGTCCCTTGTTATGTGGTGTGAGTCCTGAACGTGCATGTTCTTGTTCTCCTTGAAGAGCAGTGATCTACATTTTCTTTCCACCATAACCTTCATCAGAGGTGGCTGAGAAAGTGCAGGCAACAAGAAAATCTGTAAATAAATCTGTAAATCTGTAACTTGTAAAAATATGTATTATAAGTATGTATTATGAAACTAGGAGCTGAATGCAAGAGGACGTAACTGTTAAGAGTTCAGAAAGGTATGTTTAATCCTTGCCAGTACGTGTTCAAATGTGCACAACTTTTTGACTAAATACTGGATTTTTATTCATCTGCACACGTAAAGCGTGAACGCAACAAATAGAACATCCTTCCGTTTGTCCTGACTAGTTTGAATGCTCTGTGGTAATTCCCGCAGACTGATGCTGCCGAATCTTTTATAAGTGGTGCACAGGGGCCCTGCCTGGAACACAGAGATAGCCAGGGCTCTAACCAGGGGTGCGCAGTTTGGGAACAATCAGGAGAATTTGGCTCTTGCGGGCAATACACCACCTGCACAATCACCGGGGTGGTAGAGGTAGACAAGAGGAATGGGTTGCGCTGAATGACGTGTCTTTTTTGTTTGTCAGGGACCTCGGTTGGTTGGGGTGTTCCATTGGGAGGATCATCCACAGGAATACTGTCTGGCCTTAAGATTTGTCTGGGTTAATTTTGGTGGGGTTTGTAGCTAAGTCACAAGAGAAGTGCAGCTTAGTGGGGTGTTTGATTGCTCATGATTAAAAGTTTTAGCCAGAGTTTTTAAAACAGGAGTTGAGAAGAAGCTGAGTGGTCTGCAGCTCTCCTGCAGACACCTCCTTTCAGGCATTCTCGGCCTGACTTCTGCCCACTGCACCTACACTTCTGATTTACACCAGGGTGAGTATTTCAAAACCTTTGGGACATTCAGGACTCAGCTTCAGCAAGTAATTTTTACCTTTTTTCGTACAGCGAACTGACACCTCAGGCTGTGAAGTGTTCAAACTTTGGATTCTCTGCTGCAGCAGTATCAAAATTTCTGTTTTATCACTGCCCTGTTTGCTCACACCAGAGGTTTTATTCTGCCAGTGATTCAATGTGTTCACATAATGAGACACCTGTGAACTAATAAAATTCCAAGGGTGATACTACATTGCTGAAGGCAATGAAAGCTCAACAGAACACGATTTAAAGACTCTAGTATTTAAATCAGAATACAAGACAAAGAAAAGTTGTTATATTATTTTCTACTCCACTTTCAGACTTTTGATAAAGACTTCACCTGACTGTCTTTCATCAGATGATTTATTAATTGTTCAAAGTGGTACATGAAAGGGACCTACAGGATTGGACCATAAGAAATTAAAATGAAAATATTGTAGGAATATTTCAATTTTAATAGGGATGTTAAATCTTTGCAGGGTTTTTTGAATTTATTTGTTTCCAAGGGAACAAAAATCTGCAGTGCTACAAAACTCTTTAATGGTAGCACATTACAGGTAAGGAGCCCCCATTCCCCAGCAATATTTATAATTTTTTTTTTTTTGGTCTGAAAATGCTCTTATCCATTTTTCTTTTTTTTCTCATTCCTCATAGTTTAATGTAATTTAATTTCCTTGCAGTATTACAGTAATTCTGACAAAAATAGTACATGTGACACATTTCTAAGCATAATTGACATAGCATTAGAAAACAAAAGATGTTTGAGGGATTTATTTTGGAACAGAAAGTGAGTCAGAGGCTGTGCCACATTGAGATACCGCATCCTCAGGTGCCATCCTGGCTGGGACAGCTCTATCTACACACGGTCTCAATTCTGTTTAGTTTTTCAGTAACAAACCTAAATCAAATCAGGGGAGAAAAAACAAGAGCAGAGAAGATTCTTAGGAATTTTCACTCATCTGGCGAAACAAACCCACATGGGGAAAAAATCCCCACTAAGAATTTAAAGCCTGGTTCTCCAAAGCTTTTTCTGGGTGGTATAGAAGTATCTAGTTATTCTGCTCTGCTAACCTGTAAAATACAACCTCACCTCCGTGCAAGCTCTCACTTAAATTCCTGTTAGCTGTACAGGAGCTTGGTTTGTGGTAAATAAACAACCCATGCATTGCACTTGTAAGATGTTGTTTTGGTTTTTGGTTTGGTTTTGGGTTTGGTTTTGGTTTTCCTGGGGAGTGTGGAGCGGCAAGCTCAGCAAGTTGTTTGTGTTACATTTGTACGTACTACAGTGTTACCGACCCGTCACACAAATGGGGACGGCTTGGGGAGTCCTTTGTGAACAGCTATGGCAGAGTTTCTGAGGAAACAGGGCATGTTTTTATGAAGCATTGAACATCCATTCTTGAAAAATCGGATCTTGCTTAGGACATGTTTTTTTGTCACGGATAAAGTCACTGCTTTAAAATTTAGATCATGGACCTGAGCTAAAACGAAACAATAACTTTTGTTGTGTACTTTTTCACCTTGTATTTCACAGTGCTATTTTTTGAGTTAGGTCTTTGGTAAAAACAGCGTGGAGTGTGAGGTTTCATTTGTGTTTTGCTTCTGGGATTTCATTAACTATTAATGTTCTTAGTGAAGTAAGATGTTAGGGTAAATTATTAGAGCTGTAGCAGAAGAGGTTCATTTCAGAAGCAATTTGGTTGATTCAGTAGAATTGATCTTGATAGAGTTCATTTTGACTTACCAAATGTGTTGTTATTTTCTGAGCAATCTAATAAAAAATGTGTGTCAAAGATGCTTCTTTTTATAGTTAGAGGAACAAAAATTAAGAATCCAAGCATGAATTTTAACATCTCTGGTCCACAGAAGCACTTGTGCTGAATTATGTTAGCCTGCACATTAGATACTAATTGGCAATGCTTCTTGTTTAGATAGGTTCTATACAGTTGTATGTTGGAAGGGAGAGCATTTGTCCATCAGCTCTTTGCATTAGACAGAAACATTAAACTATACCAGATAGGGAGAAATAGGTACATGTCATGCCCGGTTCTTGCGTATTTTACTGAACTTTTAAGGACCATTTGAGTGTATGTTCATCAAGGTTGTTAGATGTGTACCTAAGATCCTACATGAAAAGGGCCAACCTATACAGTAATTCTGGCAATCCTGTCGATTGTTTAAAATTAGTGAAATAGGAAAACTAAGATCTCATTATCAAATCAGTAATAGTTCTGCTTCCTAGAAATAAGATCAAACGTTAAAGAGAGATACTGTCTTGTTACTGACTTCACAAGTTTTACTGTATTTTATCTATGCTCTGAAGAAAAAAACATATTTTGCTGAGTAGAAAACCAAATAGTAGCTAATGTAAGTTAAAATAAAATAATTTATTTTAAGTCAAAAAGAATGACAGATTAATCAAGTTATATTGATCGTACTGAGGTTTGGGGTGCATTAAGCAATTATAAGATCATATAGTTTTTGTTGTAGTGACATTGATGTATTCATAGCTCGTTGGTGAGCCAAAAGCAGCAAAACCCCTCCTTACCCTACACGGTCTGTTGTCGGAAAAGATACACTTCTGAAAGTACTTCATTATGGAAACAGAAACGATAACAAAACAGAACAGCAAAGCAATTAGCTTATTAATAATATTTAAGCGGTGCTCTTTTTGCTGATTATATGATTTGGAAGTTTCCCACCTGTTGAACTCAATAGAAATTACCTCCCCGAATGACTAAAGTTTAGAAAAGCTGCTTTCCCGTAAATGCATTACCGGGCAGCGAGGAGGATTGTGTATGTGGGGAAGGCTGGAGAGATTCATGCATGTAATTCTGTAAACCAAAATCAATAAAGCTGATGACAGATTAAGTTGCTAAATTTTGTAAAACTAGACTACTGTTTGGGTCATCAGCACAGCACTATTGGATTTTCTATGGTTTAATGCTGAAAAACAGGATTATTGATTTTAGGATTTTCAGCGTATCCCCTCTGGGAGTTCTTAAGCAGTCTTTATAATGCTTCACACTTAAGTTGACAACTACAGTGACATAACTGTGTCCTCGCCTTAGTAATCATTTTCTAATCATATTGGAGAAGGCTGGAAGTGGTTTATAAAATGATTATTGCAGACAAACGGGGGGAACAGGAGGGTTGTCGGGTCATCGCTTCTTTGTCTGGTGGTCATTGCTACCTGCCTGCCATCTTCCCTTGGAATTAACTTACAGTCACAGATTAAGACCTTTGACTGTCATAAATCTGCTTCCCAATATGTTTGACTGGCAGGGGAGTTCACAAGCCGTCCCAATATAAATAGGATTTTAGCACATCAGGTGCTGCTCCAAAGTAAAACGGGCTGTTTCGCGGTCGACTTTTGTTGGTGTATATTCATTGCTCCTCTCCCGTTCCATGTGTATGCATGCCTGCCTGTGTATGCATGTGTGTGTGTACGTAAAGTAGCAGCTGAGATAGGGTAACAAAATGAACTACTGTATGCAAGAAATCTATGAAGTGCATCCAGCTGCCGGTAGCAACTGCTACATGCAGTCCACTGATTATTGCACATATATCGAAGATAATCAGGGTTACAGCAGTTGCGATGCTCAGGTCCTGCACAGTAACAACATATATATGGAACAGGCCTGGGCGGTGAATCAGCCTTATACCTGTAGTTACCCTGGAAACGTGTTTAAAAGCGAGTACTCTGACATGGACATGGCCCTGAATCAGTACAACCAACCTGAATATTTCACCGAAGAAAAACCTACTTTTTCTCAAGTGCAGTCGCCATCGTACTCGCAGAAGAAAGGTAGGGGCAATTTATTTAAATAACAACAGCAGCAACAAGAATCTCTGTTTTGTTTGGGGTTTTTTTGTTTTGCTTTAAACTTACAGTTGCATCAGTTGGCTCAGATACATCTTTGACTGTGAAGGCTGCCTGTTCAAAATTGAAAGCAGCAGTAACATAGGTTGCTAGGTGATCGTAAGGTTTTCGGTGAGCGAGGAGGATTTCCAAGCACTTTTTCTTAATCTGTAAAAGACATTTGCGAATATATTGCATGTTTTCTGCTTGCTGGGGCTGTTAAGTTCATTTGCTATTCGCCAGTGAGCTCGATGAGAAAGTTTCTCTTCTGAAATGTCGTCATTATATATTCTGCATCTTAAAGCTGTGTTTCTGGTTACATACAAACAATTTGTGTGAGTCCTTGTTATCAGTAAATGTGAACTCTGTTTACTCAGCAAGTCGGGAAAAATATTTTGAAAATACAACTGTAAATATGTGTGGGAAAATGATTACATTTAATAGAGTTGCTGTCTTTTAAGTGGAAACCATGTAGTTTCTGATTAGGCAAAGCAAAAAAGACTGGAAGTTCAATAATATATCTGTGCAAGAAAGACTATTTTGCATCCAAAAAGTTGATCTAATCAATATGTTGGTGAGAGATAATCGGAGTGCAGTATGTGATCCCTCATGGTTAAATCATTGCCTGTTTTTAGAATTTATTCTGTTGCCTTCCAGTAAGCAAAGCAGATATCACTTCTCAAAAAGAGCCCAGAATACCAACAAACCCTTAAAAATGTTTTCGGTGTTATTTGTTCTGAACTCAGACAAGCAATCTGACGCATACAGTATATGCGTTCTCTGTGTTTCTTGAAAATCACATTGCTAAAGAATAAAAATACACAGTCTGTTGTACCAACAAAATGTCCTTTTTTGCTTAAGACCAGATTTTCTGTATGCGGTTATCCAAAACCCAAATGAATCTGATGTAACTATGTAGACAGAGAAAACAATGTTTACTACTTTTAAAGTGGCTTTGGAGTAAAAAGTAGGCTGTTTAATCTTATTAACAACATGGACAACTGAAATATTTTCCTTTGTGCAGGCAATATGCATTAGCAGTTTGTTTAAGAAATCTATGTGTGCAGTAGGAAAAGTCTTAATTTCTATACTTTGAATAGCATTGTATTTCATAATAAATGAAATATTTTTTTAAATCCTGTTCTAGAAAACTGTGGGAACATGATCAAATTGTAGATGAAATGTAGTTGTGGGTAATGTGTGTTTTTGTATTGTGCAACATTTTAAATTCCCTTTAAGGCTGTTTATCTGCTATTGGGTTTTATATAATGAATTTATAACTCTTCGTAGACTTTTCCTATGTCTTATTTTTGGTTAAAGAAAAACAGAACTCAGGGTTAACTTACTGTTAACAACTTGCTGTTGTAAAGTCAGTGAAGGAATACATCTTTCATAATATTCCTTCATTGACATCTGCTCTGTATGAAGTTTTTGTACTCGTTTGGTTCAAAGAACACAGAGTTGTTTTTAAAAACTGCTTGCCTGCCCTGGTTTTGTGCTACCTCAGTTTCACTAAGAAACGGCAGTAAATTCTGGTGGAAGCGGGCTCTCAAGCCGGCTTCTAATTGATCATTCACGGAGACTGAGCACTGTGCTTTAGGATTCTTTAGAGCCCTATTACTGCGATAATCAATAAAAAGTTGCATCCCTTCTGTCAAACCTTTGCAAATGCTCAGTTTGTTAAGCAGAAGAGATCTAAACTGTGTGGGACATGTGCGTCTTCTCTTTTTTTGTTGTTTTTAATTTCCATCTTTTAACCAAGCTATCGTAAAACTAACGAATCTTTTAATCCTGTCCTAAGAACAGAAGGCTCCGCACAGGGCATGTGTGTCCGCATTGATCCAAAATTGATTTTGGGGGGGACGAGGGAGTTTCTTAGAGAAGCCTTGGTAATAACCCATTAAAGCAAAATTAAGTCCCGAAGCAGGTGTTCATGACGAGTCTTGATTGTTACAGTTGCTATTTGTTAGTCCCCTGAAATTTGTAGTAATCTCAATAATATGCTTTTCAAATCGGATTGTACTTTATAGTAGCACATGGAGTCTTTTCCTGTCAAAACTTTTTGCTAGTTATTAAATGGTTAAAGCCTTCTTTTCCCTCTGGGAAGCAAAAAAGAATCAACGTTTTAGATGCTGAAAAAATTGTCATTTCTGAAGGGAAGTTTAAATACTTCTCTATCTTTGTGTCAGTTTAAAAGAATTCGAAAAATAACTTTAAAAACAGGAACCAAAGACACCAACAATGTGTCTCTAAAGGAAAAAAAATAAGTATTTAGAAAGTATAGCCAGTTATTCTAAAATATAAGAAAGCACTTAAGCTGCTTCAGTTATTACAGTACATTAAAAACTATTATTTCCTCATTATCTGTCACAAATTCTGATGAAAGCCTTGAACTTTAAAGGAAAAAAATTGTGCTTCAGAAAATCAAGAGATGGAGGTGTGGTTTTAGCTTTTCACTGCTTGTTGCTCCGTTCTCCTTTGTGCCGTAGTGCGTGCTGTGAGAAGGCAGCAGCACAATATTCCTGCAAGAACCCGCTGGTTTATGGAGGAAGCCCTTTTGGATCTGATCCTGCCATAGGACACAGGCGACCAGATACGCTTGGTTTTCTACACGTGGCTGTGAAATGTAATGAGCAGAACAGGGCTGATCATCATGAGGATGAGGTGCCGTTCCCAGTTCTGTCCCAGAGAGGTTAAACTGGAATATTTTTCCCCACTTAGGGTGCTGCTGGCCGTAGGATGGGTGATGGTCCCGGGGAGCCGGTGCCACCCTGCCCTTGTGCAGAGGCTGAGCAGCTCGGCAAAAGCGTCCCCGGATCTCTTCACACCGCCTGTGCAGCGAGGAGGAGCACCCAGTGACAGGGTAGGGGCAGTGCAGTTGGGAAAGTACGAAAGAAATCCCTCCAGAGGTCTGGAAACCTCAGTATCTGCACCCTGTTTGGTGTGCGCGCCGTGGTTTGGCCACTTGGACAACACGTGAAGTAGGTCTGCGGGGTTAAACCTGTGATGAGAGTTGGCTTTCACTTCCCTTTGCAGAGTCCCTTCCTTGACAAAGTTAACGAAAGATGCCCCCGGGTGTCTCTGAAGTTAGGCTTTAACTTCAGGGTCTGCGAGGGCGGACCAGGAGTAACCAGAGGCTGCCCCAAAAACCAAGGGTTTGCAGGTGGGAATTCTGGAGTTGGGCTGTAGCAGTGCTGGCTCCTCGGCCCTGCATCTCACCTTGCTTCCCAGGTACAAGGTGAGGTTAATGCTGTCTTTTTAAGGGCTCTTGGTATGGTGGGAGAATGGGGCTTTGAAAGTGATTATTGTTGTTATTATTATAATTGTAATTGTCATTATTATTTCCCTTTGTATTTGCTCAGGCAATTTACATGCAGCTGAGAATGTGTAGCGTAGAACTGCTAGAGTACACGACTGAATTAGCCCAAACTGAGTTCTCAGCGGTGTGAAAACATCAGGGTACTTTGTGAATAGCTAAAGAAATGCAACATGGAGGTTACATCAAAATGTCTTCTCATCAGTGCAGGGAGTATGTGTGCATATAAATCAATTTACACAAGCACTGAGCAATTGTCATCTTTGGCCTTTGCAGCAGAGCAGCTCCCAGTATGATAACAATTATTTTGGGCCTAAAAATGATTAATTTTGCTCTTGACCACCCATCTGAGGGGGTGGCACTGATCAGAAAATTGGCGTCTTGTTCAGCAAATCATTATGCATTTGGAATTATATTTCTTCTTTTAATACAAATGCCAGCAAAAACAGTGTCTTCAACTCCTTTACTCTAACCCTTGCACAACCAATTGAAAGAAACTAATTGAAGGCTGGGAAGATGAACGAAGTCACACTTTGCTTTTGTGTCAGTAGTAAAACTTAGATTTCTAAATAGATAAGTTGCTTGTGGTACTATGGTATGGTCTCTAAAAACATTTAAATACTTTTGGGAAGAAAAGTTGCATGGGTTGGCACTTGAGCATTATCTACAGTAATGCATTTTGTACCTATAACTGGTGATGGTTGCAAGTCCAAGTACTGATCACAGCCATTTAAGTGGTAACACAGTTTGGGCTAAAATGTTTTCAGCACATCTGTGCAAAGGCACTGCTGTTGATAACGCCTCTGACTCAGCCCAAGGAATAGGGCTAATACATAGAAAAGTCATTGAGGGAAAAGAGAAGAAAAAGGAAATGTTCCAAATTTGATCTTTGCAGAATCTCTTGCCGAATTGTAGTAGTTCCATAAATCAAAGAATATCAGCAAAGATCAAAATTGTGGACAAGCAAGCTGGTTAGCTAACAAGAAATGTGTGAATCTGTTGAACAACAGTCTCTGTGCTTCCAAGCTCAATGGAGAAATAAGCAATTTTTCTCAGTGGGAGTAATTTAAAGAAAGTGGGAAACAAGGATCCGTGTATCAGCCCAGCCTTTCAGATCAATATTGATAATAGCACAAACAAGAATAGAGCATGTTTTTTCTCACTCAGATCTGTGATTTCTCCGATAAACCCTCCATTTAAAGCTTTTTTTAAACAAGTGTATCAAGGATGATATCTGGATAGTTCTTGTAATTTTTTTTTTTAATTTGCAGAGAGTTACAATGTGACTGTGAAATCAGTAGAACAGCCATATGAATTTTCTTTTCAGCTCTAGTACAGCTGGGGATTCTCAAGGTAGTAATTAATTTCATCTTTTTCATTTTCACACTGCAATGTCTCGTAAGTGAATACGAACTTACTGATAAGTCCTAAACTCCTCATTTTAGTGAGTGGCCTCTAGTCACGCAAGCCATACCAAATAGGGGAAAGAAAGATTTCAGGGAATATATTTAAAACATTTGCCAGTGTACAGTGAAAATAAAAATACTGAATAATGGTCGTAAAACACAAGTGTCTTGTGCAATAGCAAAAATGGCTTTTTCTGCTTGCAAGATATAAGCCTATGGTGGATAAGGAACAAACTAATAAGGAACATGTGGTATACAGACACAGTTTGTTTGAGTTGACATTACTCATCTCCTTATTTGGTAGTCAAATATGGTTTGGGTCCTAGAATTTTTTTAAGGTGTGGTTTAATCCCTAAGCCAATATTACATTGTCTGTAGAAAGACAGACATGGAGATGTCAAGTCAAGTACTCTAAAAAATCTAAATCAGTTCTTTTCTCAAAAGAACCTAATGTGTGCTAGGTACAGGGGAAAAAAATAGTATCATTTTTGGGTGTTGTTTTCATTTAAAAAGCTTTTCTTTGCCTTGTAGCAGGGGGGGCATTGGGCAAGAACAGCTGCTATCTCATCTGTGTCTCTCCAGTCTGTTACACAGTGCAGGGTCACATCTACTGCTTTAAGGTATCATTCCTGCAAATGGTAATTGGAGAGAGCAAGCATACAGTATTAATGAAGCAGTGTACCTCAGGTGGCTGCATAGGCTGGCAGATCTCCTTCTGTCCTTACAGCTGTCGGGGCAAACTCATTGCGTTTCCCCGTCGAAGGGAATTGTTTCTCGCCACACCTCTACAAAGCTACAGTTAGGATTTAAAAGAGATTGTAAATTGCCATCAAGATTGGTTATAATGGATTATACAACATATTCTTCTTGATAGGGGTGACTGGTCCTGCTGGGTACTTAGGCTTGCCAAGAGAGTAGGATTAGGCGGGCTGGCAGGTGGGAGCCTGGGGAGCAAAGGAGATACTTTAGGCTGCAGGGGAAAGACCAGACTTGGCAGGTCAAGGTCCTTCATTGGTGTTATCCCCTGAAAGCAGAGATACAAGGTAGGCATTGGGATGAACAATGTCAAGTCATACTTGACAGACAGTTAACTTTGAGGGTCATACGGGATGCACTAGGTTGAAGTCCGTGAGGATGCCAGAATACAGCAGACAGAGGCTTGAAAGACCAAGGAATGACGCTGGTTCTTATTGTGCAGTTCAGTTCCTTTTAGCTATTTACCTGGGAGGTTTTGACCAAGAAATGAAGGATGAAATATGAACACCAGAAATAGGAACCTACCCAATGTTCCTGTAGGATTCATCATCAGACAGTCTTCTTTCATAAGAGAACACTTGGGTTACTCTGTCCAGACAGCATCTGCTTCTTCCACATAGGAGTTTTTAATTTTTGCTCCAGAGTTATTGAACATGTAACATGCCAAAGTACTTGCTGATGTGAGAGACAAGTCCCTGTGAGTCTGTCCCTCCTCTTTTTCACCCAAGTGCTGTAAGAAGTGAGAGAAGTCTCTTGCTCTGCTTCTTCCTCAAACCATCCAACAGACAACTCTGCTGCCATCCATGGCTTCCACAAGAATCTCCACCGGACTATTTGTAGCTTCCATGCTGGTACCCAGTTTATAAAAAACGCTTTTGAATTTCCTCCTGCTGATATTGTTCCTAACTCTGAGTAGCCGCAAAGATGCACTGCGGCTGCTTATCTGCACGTCTTACAAATGAAATTGCGTTGAATTTATGCAGAGGTCAGACTGGATATTTGGAAATACTAGAAATTACTTGCAGTGGATGTTACAGTTTGTATGAACTGAATGTGAGTCCCCTTATTCCTCTTAGCATGATGTCTGTTTCTGTGAATTATATATTTTTAAAATACTGCTGAAGGTCCATTTTTCCTACTTCCTGGCAGTTTCTGACCCCATTAGCTGTTGGAAGGAGGGTTAAAAATATACAAAAGTGTGATTATCGCTCTCAGATTTGTAATAGAAAGAAAAAATATGTTTATCGCATGCTTTTATTGCCAGTGATTTTTCTATCCATGTTTCCTGTTCAATCAGTAGAAAAGTTCGAAGTGTGTGCTTACTTTGTGACATAGGTATGATCCTGCAAAAGTTATTATCATAATATTTAACATTTAAGTAGTTTAAATATCTGCCACTTAACATTTCTGATGCAGCAACACTGGGAATGTGGTTGCACATCAGGATGCCATTTTAAATTTCTGACTAGGAGTGCCTGTAGGAGATTTTTCTTTTCTGCCAGATTGGAAACTGTTTCCTGGGTTGGATAAAGTCATGAAACTCCAGAAGGAGATGGACACCAATGGTCACATGCACAAACTGCTGTATACATTAATATTTAAGGAAGTTGTTCAGACAAGTAGTCTCCTGCTCCTCCGATAGAACAAAGCTGCCATTACATGAGCAGAGCTAACCAGATTATATACTTAACAAAACATCAAGGCGTTTAACTCAGAAGTAATTCATGAGGAAGCAAACCAGGGATACTGAATTTCGGAGGACATAGTCTATGCTATGCTAAGTCTGCATTTCGTGAACAGCAGTAACCAGCAATAACAGGACGCCATTAATCTTTATGAGAAATTTAGTGGAAAATTCTGCATCCCGTTGCTGACCCTCCTGCCTCCTGTATCAGCTCCATGTTGTGTATGTGTTGCATGTGCAGAGGCAGGTGTGAGCAAAAGGGGGGCAGGATGGGGATAATAGCCTCTGCTAATCCCCCACTGGCATAATGTCCATTAGGAGTCAGTGATGTAAATTAGAGTCGAAACCCTGCTGTCTCTCTTCCCTCAAGGTCACAGGACCAGCTCCACGTGTGCACCAGTCTTCATCCAGGAACAACTTGCTCATCATGGAGAAATGTAGCCTGAATGTAAATCTCATCTTTTCCTGTATTATAGACTCGTGTGATAAATCAGTAAGATCCGAGCTCTTTCCGCCGCTCCCCTTTTCAGATGCTGGTGGGAGTACTGGCAAACCTGAGATGCAGGTACCCAGGCATGTCTTCAGGCTGCTCCCGCTTCCCAGCGTTACACAGCGTTACAAGAGGGATACATGTTCCTCTGTAATTTCAGGTTCTCAAAATTAAACTAGACGTATAAGGTAGACCACACAAATACTTCTTGCCACCTTCTTTCTTTACTTTCTCCTAATCCACTCGCCAGCCCTCAGAAAGTTCAAGTATTTTAACCTCAGTTAATTTCAAGTATTTTCTCTCTGATTTGGGGTTTTCTTTCTGGAGAACCTCTGGCGAGTGTAGCCTTAGGAAGACACTTTAATTTAAGCTGTCTGTTACTGGGCTGACCCTCCGGCATGTCAGTCCCAGGAAGATGACGGCCACCCCTCTTGCAGCATCCTCCAGTAGCCTTCTGCTGCCCTGAGTCTTGGTGCTGGTTGCCCTCCATATGACTGGTGTGCCGAGTCCCTGAGCTTGACTGGGACATACTGGTGTGAGTGCTGCAGAAAGGCAGAGAGCTTGGAGTCTGGTCGAACGTGCGGTGTTACAGATAGGTTCAGCAAGGGGTGATGTCACAAGCAGCCACATCTAAAGGGCTCTCCCTCAGTGCACTCATAAATTGCGCTGAGCTAGTTGGCGGATGGTGCAAAACTGGGAGGAGCGGCTGGTACAGCAGATGGGTGTGCTGCCATTTGGAGCGACCTGGGCAAGCTGGAGAAGTGGGATGAGAGGAATCTCTTGGAGTTCATCAAAGGGAAATGCCAAATTCTGTGCTGGGGGAGGAATAATAAATGCAGCAGTACAGGCTGGGTCCTGGCCGGCTGGAAAGTGTTTTGCATTGAAGTATTTGGGGGTTCCTGGTGGGCAGCAAGTTGGACGTGACCAACAGTGCGTCCTTGAGGCAAGGAAGGTAAACAGCATCCTGGTCTACATTAAGAAGGTCATCACCAGCAGGCTGAGGGAGGTGGTCCTTCCCCTCTTCTCAGCTCTGGTGTAACACATCTGCAGCATTGGGTCCCATTCTGGGCTCCCCAATACAAGAAAGACATGGACATACTGGAGCAAATCCAGCAAAGGGCCATGAAGATGGTGAAGGGACTGGAGCATCTGTTCTACGAGGAGAGACTGAGAGAGCTGGGACTGTTCAGCCTGGAATAGAGAAGGTTCAAGATGGGGTTGGAGTGTCTTATCTGTGTTTATAAATACCCAATCGCCCATCAGGTAGAAGACAGAGCCAGACTCTTCTCAGTGGTGCCCAGTGGTAGGACAGGAAGCAATGAGCACAAGTAGAAATACAAGGCATTCCTTCCAAAGACAATAAAATAGTATTTTGTTTTCGCTGTAAGGGTGACCAGGCACTGGCACATGTTGCCCAAAAAGGTTGTGGAGTCTCCATCCTTGGAGATACTCAAAAGCCAGCTGGATGTGATCCTGGGCAATGGGCTGTAGGTGGCCCTGCTTGAGCAGGTGGGTTGGACCAGGTGACCTCCAGAGGGGTCTTCCAACCTCAGCCATTCTGGGATTCTGTGGAATATTTACTGCACTTTAATAATCTTATGCGATTCCACCAGTAGCTGCACTTTCCTCTCCTCAAAGTCAATCTTGGATCTCTGTGTTACATCTTTACAGAGATTTTTTTAGAAGGAAAAGGTTTGTACCATAACTCCATTAATTATGAGTCATGGGAACAGCTATTTTGAAAGATTTGTATTTTAGCCTGTTTAAAAGTTCTCTTTAGTTTAGAATTACTTTTTGTTGCCATCAGAATTGTTTTGGGTTTTTGCTCAAATTGAAAATATGTTTATGTTATCAAAACAAATGTCGTTGTGGGAAGAGAGCAAAGCATTGCCAATGCTTTTCATAGCAGTAATATTTGATTTCATTTGTTGGGTGTCTGGTAAACCACTTCAGAAGATAAAATGTCATTCTAACACATGCACAGACACACACACATATTTGAATGCCCACGTATTTTGCCCTAAATTTAGGTTGTATTATTATAAATGTTCCTGCAGAACACACCCGGATCAGGTGTGATCAATATAGCCTGAGCTGTCTGTTGCTGGTACTTCTCTAACCACACCTGTGAAGCGGTTTTAAAATAAATGATTTCTCAGTCGGTATTTCTTACTACCAGGTCCCTGAGTCACCATGCAACCTGTGACCTCACCTTCAGTATACAAGTATATTGGGTTTTTTGTGAAATATAAATATGTTGCATGTCTTGCTGCTACTATTTTTCACATCAAAGCCTTTGAGGTAATAATAAATATATTTATTTTTCTGAGATAGTAGTTCACTCGAGAGACAGCAATAATGTACCAACTTCTCTCTCTTGACCAGTAGATACTGAAACAGTCTGAAAAATAGAAAATATTATAGACTATGGTTAAATAAGTCTGTAACATAGCATGAGCTTTTTATTCAAGAAATTCGGTGAGTTCAGAAGTATGAGTCTGGTAGACAAGATCTGCAGTGGATTTTAATATAATATTTTTATATCAAATGTGTCATATTATTTAATATCGAGTTTACATGCCACATCCTCTTTTTCTTTACAGGGTATATACCCAGCTACTTAGACAAGGATGAGCTATGTGTAGTGTGTGGGGACAAAGCCACCGGATATCATTATCGCTGCATCACTTGCGAAGGTTGCAAGGTAAATGGCACGGCGGGGAAGTGGGAATCAGAAATAGCTCTCCAGCTCCTCCATTATACAGGCTTCCTGAACTGTGCTGTCAAATAAAACAAAGGCAGATTAGAAGCGAATAAGAACATCCAGTCCTGATGATAAGCCGTATCTGGCTATGCCGCTACTCTCCATATGCATAAGGAATGTAGTTGATTTTTTGCAGTGTTTGCATAGGAGAAATTCAGATTTGTATTTGTTGCTGCGGAACTGTTAGCTTTTACATTTCCATTTTTTGACCATGTTCTCAGGCAGTGTACATCAGCACACTCCCAGCAATTCCAGTGAAGCTGTTGATGCAAGCGCTGAGACTCTGCCTATGGCCATGAAGAGTCTGTAGCGATCAACAATGTTCAGTGCCTCTCATCGTCACTGGGAAGAAGCAAAACTCAAAATTCCTTCCACATGCTCATACAACAGTAACAACCGTCACTTTGGGAAGCACTGACACCCAGTTGAGACAGTTCCAAACAGATTTTGACTTCTTTAGCATATTGAAACGTGCTTTCAGCCCTAAATTGCATCTCCAAAGCTGCATGAAAAATTTAAAAAGAGATTGCTTTGGGCAAGTCAATAAAGAAAAAAAAATGAGTAACACAATCAGGCACATCTTACATGATTTCATGGCCATAAATTTGCCTGACTAACTTGAGATCCCGTAAGAAAGCTCTTCTTTCCCACAAAAAATAAGAAGAAATTATTGTTTTTCTAAACAAATGGGACTGCACATCTCATGGACTAGTGTCATGGGACTAAGCCACAGAAGTTATATTCTATTCATGCCCAAAATCTGCAATATTTGGATCTGAGATTTTGGGTTTGGATTGGCTTTAGAGCCCCACATCGCAGTAACTCTTGTGTTGAAATAGTTGCTTCAGTCGTACAGCATTGCCCTAAGTTACATTTATGAAATGCACAAAGACCTAAATATCCTAAGAAGGCAGATTTATGGTAATATTCATAATGGTTTTATACACATGAATACATAATATGTATGAAAAATGTTTATATCTGAAAAAAACAGTAGAACTGAACAAGTGATTCTTAGACATTTGCATCCCATATACCACATGATAACAAAACATTACGTGCTTGAATATGGCTTAATTCAGGTATAATGAGAGGTAACTGACACTGTGGCATTATGAAGTATCTTTTGCTCCCAGCTGAACAGCTATATCTCTCGCCAGCTTTCATACTAAAGGTTTTGTTTCTCCAACTGAAGTATTTCTTTTTATGCCTACTGGCTGTTTTAAAGATATAGCACACAAAACCTACTTTTATCTTCAGATACAGTTCTTCTGTCTGATATACAATTTAAAATAATGCTTATGTGCACAAGGACCTGAGCTAACAATTTGCAAAAAGTAATTGATTTTTTTCTTCTGCTTAGAGTTGGCTTACAAATAGACCATTTTGTTTTGGTTTGGGATTTTTTGGTTTTGGTTTTGTTTTATTTGTTGTTCTTGTTGCAAATGTATTAATTGTACAAGATGGGGGGTTTTGTGTGGACAATTTCAACCCATGCTTTGGCGGATCTGCCTACACACTTCAAGTTGTATGATTTATCAGTAAAGTTATATGTGATTAATTCTCAATGAATTTGACATCTACTACTTGCTTCCACTCAAAATCACTTTAATTTTGTAACAACATTAATCAGGGCTGACAGCCAACATTTTTCTTTGGAAAGTGCTTCAATGAACAAAGCATCTTCACACATGGTTTTTGAAGAGTAAATTGTAAGGAATTTAAACACAAATAAACCAACAGTGGTTTCTGACATCACTGAAATGTTTCTCCAGACCGTACCCATTGCATCTATTGTTAGATAGGTGTGGAGTAAAGGAATTTAGGAGAAGAGTAGTTGCCTTACAATAAAATGTGCTTTCTTTTATTGATGAAAATATCTCTTCTGTGGTGAAGTGTTTGGACAAATACTGAGAGCAGCTTCTGTATTACTTTGTATCTAGAGATGATTAAGGAGTTTATCTGCAAAAAGTTTCTGAGAAATGGGAAGGTGCAATGTGCTGGTCCCAGCACAGGTTGTGAAGAGCCTTGCCATTGTAAAGCTAGAGCTACGTTAGGTCCCATGCAAGGTTTAGAAAACAGGAGTTGAGTACCACTTTGTGAGATTCATCAGAGATTTTTCCATCTCTTGCTTGTAACTAGAGATTACCCCGTGTCCCTGGTTGTCCAGAGCCATCCTTGATCTTCAGGGAGGAGAGGGGCAAGTCCTGTCTCTAGGAATTCGTCACAGGGTTGACTGGATTCAGATGCACTTGTTGGGAAGATGAGAGTTTGAAACCTGATCCAACCCCCACAGAAGGACCTTTTACCTGTGATGTCCTGGATTTTGGCCCAACCCAACAGGTCTCACCTTTGCCAAGGCTCACACACATGCTTTATGCAACTTAGTTTAATTGAGATTTCAGGTTTTTCTCAGGAAGAAAAAGTTATACTCTTATCTTGAGCTGGATCTTGTAAGATAAAACTCTAATGAGGACAAAGCTTTTTGTTGTCTTCACTGGAGTTAGGAGTGCAAGCTGAAACACAGACTTATCCGTACATCTTAATTCAACATTCTGTATTAAAATAAATTACACATTGCTCTAAGATTTTACTGGGTGTTATTTAGCGTGATTAAAAACAGACTTTTTGCCTAGTGAAGAGACTATTCATTAGATAAAAACCCAGCTGAAGAGTCTATTCAGTAGGTGAAATCTCACTTGAATTTTGCCATTGTTTTCCCTGAAACCAAAGCCATTTTCAGTGGCCTCCCTCAAACAGGACCAAGGTCGCAGTGTGTTCTCTATGTCAGGGTGGTCCCAAGCTGCATTGCTGAATATACATAGTCTCTAACAATGGTGAAGCTTGAAATAAAGCGAAATCTCAATTTCTTGCTTTGCAGCATATCTTGTCTGTATTTTGTGGTCTTGAGAAGCTTATCCAGCTCTTGCAGAAGTCAATCAGGAAGTCATATTGAAATTAGTACCAGGATTAGGTCTGTAATGTTCAGAGATGTTATGTCTGAAGTTATGTCTGATTTCTTTACTTCAGACCAGGGTCTGTTGGGTGTATAAATCAGTGAATTCCGTGGAACTAGATAAGTTCACAGGAGCTTAGGATCTGACCCCATATCCGTGTTGCAGTTGGTAATATCTATCTATCTATCCGTCTATCTATCTATCTATCTATCATAGCATAGATAGATAGATAGATAGATAGACGGATAGATAGATAGATAGATTGATGGATAGAATGGATTTATATAGAGAGGGATCTTTATTGGTGCTGTTTGTTTTGAATACAGAGGTCTCGGTAAATAGGAATTAAATCATCTGAGAAATACAGATAATTTTGAAATTATAGATCCATTGTTTAGAACCAAACTCGAAGATTGTGTAAATTGTGTTTGCAAAATTCTTAGTCTTGCTCAGATTTGGTTCATTGGCTGGTTATTTGGCTTTGATGGAAGGAAAGAAAGAAGTAGAACTGTTTGTTCTTAATCCTTTTGTAGCCCATCCTCACCACCGTTCTTACTGTTTGCAGAAGCTACTCTCTAATTAAAAGTATGTATATGCCTCTTAATATTTAGAAAAGGGCTCAAAATAACCTCTAGTTCAAATTTTTAAAAAGTTAATACACAGAAACACAAGACTTCAAGAAGACACGTAGACAGTATTCGTCCCTCAAGACAGCATTACTTACTTCTTTACTTACCAAAGATGTCAATGTGTTTTCAGGTTTCAGGGAGGAAATGTTTCGTGAAACTCAGAAAATAAATGCCATACACTATAAAACTGTCTTGTTCTTTTCCTCTTTGCGAGTTTTCATGGCATGAAGTATGTTATCTCACATACTTAGGTACATTCCTACCAAACCAAAGTGGCTCTCAATTTGAAAAAAATTGCACAGTGCTAATGCTTTCCAATGTATTTATTTATTGCACTTAGGGTTTTTTTAGAAGAACCATTCAGAAAAACCTCCATCCAACCTATTCCTGTAAATATGAAGGAAAATGTGTGATAGACAAAGTAACAAGAAATCAGTGCCAGGAATGTCGCTTCAAAAAATGTATCTTTGTTGGCATGGCAACAGATTGTAAGTATATTTTTCTGGTTTTCTTTATTTTATCTTTTTTTTTTTTTTTTT